>OY811981.1:0-263121 GCA_963681505.1 Eunapius fragilis | reverse complement strand
AGCAGTCTGCTAACATTCAAAGCCCAGCCGATCAATGCCTTAGAAGTGGGATGGGTGCAACAACTGCACTGCCTCATGGAGAAATTTTATAGGTATGTTGTGTGGGTTTATAAGGTACAAGATGGTGCAAGTGTATGGTGTACATACATACATACATACATGTGTACATACATACATACATACATACATACATACATACATACATACATGTGTACATACATACATACATACATACATACATACATACATACATACATACATACATACATGTGTACATACATACATACATACACACACCACACACACACACACACACACACACGCACACACACACATACATACATATTTTGCTGCCCCCCAGGAGAGAGGGAAGAGCAGTGGTTCGCATGGAGGCATTGAAAGTTCTAGGAACAGTCTTGGACCAGCACTTTGTTGACCATGAGGAGCAACTTGATGACAGAAGTGATGCTGCCACTGCTCCAGCCCATCACAGAGGACCCAGACGCAGATGTACGAAGCAGGGCAGTCCAGATTGTGGTACATCTTATCTCTGATGCTGGTCCATCATCATCTTTGAGGCTTCTGGGTGTGATAGACACGGTGTGTAAGTGTGTGTGTGTGTATGTATGTGTGTGTATTGTGTATGTATGTATGTATGTATGTATGTATGTATGTATGTATGTATGTATGTATGTATGTGTGTATGTATGTATTTATGTGTGTGAATGACAATACCTTTTGTGTGCAGATGCTTCAGAAAGGGATTGAACTTACAGGAGTTAGGAAGGTTAGTGTTGTGTGATGTGTAGTTATGAGGGTGAGGGATAGGTACTTGTAGGGGTAAGGGTGAGGGATAGGTGCTTCTAGGGGTAAGGGTGAGGGGATAGGTGCTTGTAGGGGTAAGGGTGATGGTGAGGGATAGGTGCTTATAATGGTAAGGTGAGGGGATAGGTGCTTGTAGTGGTGAGGGTGATGGTGAGGGGATAGGTGCTTGTGGTAAGGGTGAGGGATAGGTGCTTGTAGTGGTGAGGGTGAGGGGATAGGTGCTTGTAGTGGTGAGGGTGAGGGGATAGGTGCTTGTAGTGGTGAGGGTGAGGGGATAGGTGCTTGTAGTGGTGAGGGTGATGGTGAGGGATAGGTGCTTGTAGTGGTAAGGGTGAGGTGATAGGTGCTTGTAGTGGTAAGGGTGGGGGATAGGTGCTTGTAGTGGTAAGGGTGGGGGATAGGTGCTTGTAGTGGTAAGGGTGGGGGATAGGTGCTTGTAGTGGTAAGGGTGAGGTGATAGGTGCTTGTAGTGGTAAGGGTGAGGTGATAGGTGCTTGTAGTGGTAAGGGTGAGGTGATAGGTGCTTGTAGTGGTAAGGGAGGGGATAGGTGCTTGTAATCGTGAGGGATAGGTGCTATTAATGGTGAGGGTGTACATCTAGCTATTCTAACTGCTCGGTTGTGCGGGTGAGAACAGTTGGAAAGGTCTGGGCACTAGTCGATAGGGAACACCATCAGCTAGATAGTTAACTCTGGTTACTTGAACTGCCTCGTAGTTATTAATTACTCGAACTGTGCCTCGTAGTTATTAACTAGTTACTTGAACTGTGCCTCGTAGTTATTAACTAGTTACTTAAACTGTGCCTCATACTTATTAACTCTAGTTACTTGAACTGTGCCACGTAGTTATTAACTCTAGTTACTTGAACTGTGTCTCGTAGTTATTAACTAGTTACTTGAACTGTGCCTCATAGTTATTAACTCTAGTTACTTGAACTGTGCCACGTAGTTATTAACTCTAGTTACTTGAACTTTGCCTCATAGTTATTAACTCTAGTTACTTGAACTGTGCCTTGTAGTTATTAACTCGTCACTTGAACTGTGCCTCGTAGTTATTAACTAGTTACTTGAACTGTGCCTTGTAGTTATTAACTAGTTACTTGAACTGTGCCTCGTAGTTATTAACTAGTTACTTGAACTGTGCCTCGTAGTTATTAAATAGTTACTTGAACTGTGCCGCGTAGTTATTAACTCGTTACTTGAACTGTGCCACGTAGTTATTAACTCTAGTTACTTGAACTGTGCCTCGTAGTTATTAACTAGTTACTTGAACTGTGCCTCGTAGTTATTAACTAGTTACTTGAACTGTGCCTCGTAGTTATTAACTAGTTACTTGAACTGTGCCTCTCGCTCTAGTTACTTGAACTGTGCCTTGTAGTTATTAACTCTAGTTACTTGAACTGTGCTTTGTAGTTATTAACTCTAGTTACTTGAACTGTGCCTCGTAGTTATTAAATATCGGTGATATGCACTTAGCTGACTATGTGTTTGGATGTTGGCCAAACCTAGTGTGTGTGTGTGTGTGTGTGTGTGTGTGTGTGTGTGTGTGACTGACCTGGTCCCTAGGGAAGGGCAAAAGACCACTGAGGCCAGATCAGAAACCATTTCAACTTAATTTACACCCTCCTCCCCACACATCCACACACACACAGCTCTCAGGAGAAATTAACTTACCATGTGACTGCACTGCTGCAGTAGATGAACTCATCCTTGTGCTGAAGGTACACACATAGAGATGGTGTGTTGAATGTTTGCTTACCTTCCCCAGTCCAAGCTGCACACGTCAGGCCCATTAGCTGAGCAGGTGTACACCCTACTGACCTGGCTTCTGCAGCAGCTCTACGACCAAAACATTCACTCCTCTTCAGTGTCTGCACTGAAGCTACGGGTGAGACTACATCCACTTATAGGTCACACCTACATATCCTGTGCCTACAGATCTTCACCTGTGTGCTGGCGCTACGATCCAATGAGTATGGGCAGCTGGGGTTCATTGAGAAGGAGAGAGGAGTGGAAGGCTTCAGTGCCTTCTATGTGTGCACCCTTCCCATGTTGGATCAGTCAAATGGAGGCAACCTGCACATCATACCCAAGACCTTGAACTTCAGAACAACCTTCATGGCAGTGTTAGCCTGTCTTGATCAGGTGTGTCAACCAGCTGATAATGGTGATTTGTCATCTTCTCCTTCCCTTTCTCTCCCTTCCTCGCCCTCCCTCCCTCCTTCCCCCTCGCCCTCCTTCCCCCTCCCCCTCCCACCCTCCTCCCTTCCCCCTCCCTCATCCCCTTCTCCTCCCCTCCCTCCTCCTCCCCTCCCCTCCCTCCTCCTCCCCTCCCCACCCCCCCCACCCCAAGGAGTGGGACTGGGATGTCCTCACACATGTTCTCATGTCTCTCAAAGGGCTTCTGGAGGACAGGACTCTTACAATGGCTGGCATGCCTGATTTGAGCACGCTGTGTGTGGAGCTGTGTCAACTGGTGACTGACCTAACCTTAATGCTTAGTTACCTAACCTTTATGCTTAGTTACCTAACCTTTATGCTAACCTTTATGCTTAACCTGGTGTCAGATGGATGAACGAAGCCTTGGAAGAGCAGGTGGTACTGGTAGGCAGAAGAATTGGAAGGCTGAGTTAGCAGCTCATGTATACCCTGTGCTTGGTCACCTGTGTACCTACCCAAGTCACCTGAGCCGAAGTGCCCAGCAGATCCTTGTATGCTGCTTGGAGGCGGGGCTGGTTGGGCTGGGTGCCCAGTCCTGTGTGGCTGCCCTGCGTATCTGTCTCCTTGAGTTCCCAGCCACAATGAAACGGTCAGCTTAGAGCAAGAGGTAGTGGGAGGTGTGGGAGGGTATGGGGGAGGTGTGGGAGGGTATGGGGGAGTTGTGGGAGGGTATGGGGTGTGGGAGGGTATGGGGAGGGTGTGGGAGGGTATGGGGGAGGTGTGGGAGGGTATGGGGGAGGTGTGGGAGGGTATGGGGGAGATGTGGGGTATAGAGGTGGAAGAGCATGTTTGATTTTAATTTCCTTATGTCTGTGTTAGTGGAGATAGGAAGCCTTAATATCTTCTTCTCCTCCAGTCTGCTTCCAAGGGTTTTGTTCCGTGTGGGACAGATTGTGGCCACGCCCACTATGGCACTTCCTGTACTGGAGTTTTTGCACAGTATTACATCTGTGCCAGAGATGTATGTGGACTTTGTGGAGAAAGAGTATCTTAGTGTGTTTGGTGTAGCCTTAACCTACACCGATCCAAAGTAAGCATAACGATGGCTGTCTTTAATCCTCCCATTCACCCTCTTTCTCCATCCCTCTCTCTCCCTCCATCTCTCTCTCCTCTCTCTCTCCTCTCTCCCTCCCTTTCTCTCCCTCTCTCCTCTCTCCCTCCTTCTCCCCCTCTCCCTCCATCTCTCTCTCTCCCCCTCCCTCTCTTTAGATATAACACCTATATCATGGCTAGTGCCCACCGTGTGGTTGCTCTTTGGTTTGTGTGTTCTCGCACACAGTACCGACCTGCCCTTGCTAAGTTCATTACAAAGGTGCCAATTAACTTTAGTATTAGAATCAAGTATAACTACTAGTTTGTTTGCAAACTTTTGTCTGGGGACCCAAATAATGGTAAATATATCTTTGATATTACAGACCCTTCTGTCCAATGTTCAACCGCGTGTTGGGTCGTTCACTAGTCCCCAGCTTAACACTTCCAAACAGAAATCGTTTACACACCTAAGGAGTGTAGATGACGTTGGAGCAGCAGAGACATTGTCCTCTGAACTAGCTGAAGTGTGTCTAGATATGTTAGCACGATACGCGTACTCCAACCTATCTACCCAATCATGCAGGTATTGTGTGTGTTGTGTGTGTGTGTGTTGTGTGTGTGTGCATGTGTGTTGTGTGTGTGTTGTGTGTGTGTGTGTTGTGTGTGTGTGCATGTGTGTTGTGTGTGTGTACATAGCTGTCTGTTGTCCATTTGGGTGTGTTTGGCTATGTGGCCCATGCCTCCTCTGTAGGTCAGCTGGTTTAGGGTCCTTATTCAGCATTGGCTGCAGCAGGAGCAAGACATGGGCTGTGGGGGGTAACTCCCTGGTAAGTGTGACTACCAGTGGCAGTGGGGGTGGAACGTGTGCGGTGTGCACTAATCAGAAGGGGAATGGACCACACCCCTTCAGTACAAGCAGTAGGCCCAGACCTGCTCACCAAGGCTGTTCAGCAAGAGGATGGGCAGAGATTAAAATCAGAAAACCAACTGGCGTGGTCAGCTGGGTGCTAAAGGTTCAGAATAGACTTCAGATATACTCTTCAACACAACCTCGTGAGTGGCTTGGTGACAACAGCTGGGACCTGTTACTGTTCAACCAGCCGGGTATAGAACCACTGCAGGATGATAGGAACAGAGAGAACTTTGCATCCCTTCACTCAGGGCCCACTGCATCTATCCCTCTCCCGCTGTTCGTACCTGAAAAGGAATTTCCCCTACAAGATGTCCCCCCCTCTGCACCCCTTCTACCTGAAGAAGCTGTCTCCATACAAAGTATCTCACCCTCTGGATTCTTTATGTCTGAAGTGAATAGTGGTCCCTTATCACATCCAATTGCACCCTTATCTATGCTCTGTACTGCAACCAAGCTAGAGGACTACAGTGAACCAAAGGAGGTCCCAGGCAGTGATCCCTTAACACCAAAGGTCACAGAGGCCCCAGGCAGTGATCCCTTAACACCAAAGGTCACAGAGGCCCCAGGCAGTGATCCCTTAACACCAAAGGTCACAGAGGCCCCAGGCAGTGATCCCTTAACACCAAAGGTCACAGAGGCCCCAGGCAGTGATCCCTTAACACCAAAGGTCACAGAGGCCCCAGGCAGTGATCCCTTAACACTAAAGGTCTCAGAGGTCCCAGGCAATCCCGCAACACCAAAGGTCACAGAGGTTCCAGGCAGTGATCCCTTAACACCAAAGGTCACAGAGGCCCCAGGCAGTGATCCCTTAATACCAAAGGTCACAGAGGCCCCAGGCTCAACACCAACACCAAGGATCACTAGTACCTTGAGCTTGGATTGTGTGAATACAGAACAGTACGAAGATGAAGATGAGGAAGATGAAGACAGGAGTGGGGAGGAGGATGGGGAAGGGACTGGGGAGGAGGCTAATAAAGGGACTGCGGAGGGGAAAGGACATCAACCCGTATCATCCCGCAAATGGCTGCTACACAATTTAGCAAAGAGACACTCCACTAGCCTTTCATGGAGTGAGGGAGGAGACAGTCCCACCCACACCCTACGTAGGCGTGTTAGCATTCCCTCTCTGTCCACGGAACTCCTCCCACCACTTCTGTCATACGATCATGATGAAGACACTGTGCTAGGGAGATCCCCTTCTCTCTGTGGAAAGCAAGACTTGCTATCTGAAGAACAGCAGGTACAATAGCACCTTGTGGGTGTGGCTAGCACCTGGTGATACACTTTGAACCTCCTCCCCAGATCAATTTAGTCGTTAGTGTTGCTACACACAGTGATGTAACTTCAGATGACACTTCCCATGATGGTACGCTTTATATGGTGTGTGCAAGGTGTATCATCAAGTTTGTTGCCAGGCGACAGTGAAGGTCACACTGATCCTAGTCATGTGACCGAAGAAGAGGACGTGGGTCACACTGATCTCAATCATGTGACCAACGTGGGTCACACTGATCCTAGTCATGTGACCATGCTGGATGCAGGAGTAAGTAGCTCTCTTCTGAGGTTAACATTACATGTGTTGATCCAAACCTCTGTAGGCTGATGTCTTCACTTTAGAAATTTACATGTATACATGTAGTGATGTTTCTTTGTAGGAGCCTGCACTTGGACAAGCAATGGCAGGTGGAGCACCACTGTATACCCAAGTGGAGGGACCAGCTATCCCTGCTGGTAACACCACTTCAGGAGAGCAAGCAAACAATAGGGATGCAAACAATAGGGATGCAAACAATAGGGATGCAAACAATAGGGATGGGTTTTCTACTGCCTTCCCTCAAGGTATGACTTCATTGCAAAGCATCAGCCTCCTTAGGGTGAGGGCTCCTCTTGGTTATTTGTGTCCATAGCATCACGCCCACCTGAAGACAGCGGTATCTATGACGACCCTAGCTTCATTTTTCTTCAGTTCTACTATTCTTCAACTCTTGGAGCATCGATTGCTGAGCCTCCCCTATTGGTCTCCGGTGGAGAGGTGGGTGTGGTCTTTGGTGGGAGGTGGGTGTGGTCATTGCAGCACACCTGCAGGCCACAGCTAGAGCAGTGAGGCTGCTAGACCTGATACCGACATATGACACACATAAGATTGGTATTGTCTATGTGGACAAAGACCAGGTAGGTGTGGTCAAAGACCAGGTAGGTGTGGTTTGATGTATACATTCTATTCTTGTTCTCATCATTTACTCTCCTTTTCTCTCTCTCTCTCTCTCTCTCTCTCTCTCCCTTTCTCTCTCTCTCTCTCTCCCTTTCTCTCTCTCTCTCTCTCTCTCTCTCTGTCTGTCTCTCTCATGAAGACTCAAGAACAGCAAATACTTGCCAACTCACACTCTTCATCAAGATATATGGAGATGCTTAAGGGGTTGGGCCAGCTGCTTGACATACAGAGTTGTTCTCCAGACTCTGTGTACCTAGGTGGTCTGGACCAGGGTGGAGCTGATGGGCAGTTCACTTACTTCTATGAGGATGGCATTACCCAAGGTATGAGGTGGTTGTGGTGAGTGTGATGTTATGGTGATGTGATGTTATGGTGATGTGATGTTATGGTGGTGTGGTCTTATGGTGGTGTGATGTGGTGATGTGGTGTGATGTTATGGTGGTGTTGTGTGATGTTATGGTGATGTGGTGTATGTTATGGTGGTGTGGTGATTTTAATGAGTTGCTGTTCCTCTCAGTGGTGTTCCATGTGGCCACATTGATGCCCACTGTTCCCACAAACCTTCAATGCAAGAAACTTCACATTGCCAATGATTATGTCGTCATTGTTTATAACAACTCAACCAGACCATACTCCTTTGGGACCATAAAGGTATACACACCATCAACACATGCACACCATTACACCATCCCCACATGCACACCATCACCACATACACACCATCACCACATACACACCATCACCACATGCACACCATCACCACATGCCCACCACCACCACATGCACACCATCACCACATGCCCACCACCACCACATGCACACCACCACCACATGCACACCACCACCCTATCACCACATTTGGCCTTTACTCACAGGGACAGTTTAACTTTGTGGAGGTTGTAGTAGAGCCTTTGCCTGGTGGGATGAACAGAGTCCTTATTCAAGCCAAAAAAGGTACCAAGCCACTGACCACTAATAGTCAGAGCTATGATGGCCCCACTCCTTTTAAGGCCTTGAAGAGATACTTCACTGCCAGACTGCTCTAATTTCAGACACTTGGTTACCCATCCTGGTCAGAGAGAAGGCATTGCAAGCTAATGTATGCTTTTGGGTTTACTTCTCTTGTGGTTTCATAGTGTGCTTATGTACCACCACAGCTGGTGTCTATTGTTCATCAAAGCAAGGCTGCACCTGAATTGTACCTGTCAAACTGGCTTGGCAGGCTGAGGAGCATAAGGCGAATACGAGAGAAGTGTACATCAGAGCAGCCCAGCCCTCAAGGAGCTAGCTTTGGTCTGCCTGATTTTACTGCATATTCATCGTAGCTCACACACTCCATGTATTCGTTAAGTTGCGGTGTGTAATTGTTATTAATGAGGCACGAGGTCTGGGAACGAGGCCAATACGCGAGATGCCATGGATGACGAAGGCGCGAGTAAGCTTTTGCAGAACGTCGAACCTGCCATGTTCTGTATAGCAGTAGGTGCTGTCTTCTTGAGTATTCAAATCTCAGCGTAAGTACTCACAACTCGTTGCGGAGTAGTTGTAAACAAGCGTCCGGTCGTCAGGTATCCGATACTGTACTTTCTATTGTGGGTGTTCGCTGGGGGCGTGGTGTTTGGATATGTGTTCTTTCGGTAAGAGGTACAACCACATACACGAATTTTGTTACGTTTGGTTTCCGATATGTCGCAGAATGGTACCACTCGTGCCTAACATATTATTCCACCTACGTATCCCCCAAACAAAGGTGAAGGACATATAATTGTGTTATGCTTTGACTGCTCGCGTACTCGGATAAACAGGTCGAGCGGGTACAGCCTGACACACGCGGCTGTTCGCTCTGTGGCAGGGTTCAGTGTGAAAGACATGATAAGGATAATGACAGTTTTGTGAGTTTGAAATGAACAGCATGAGTTTACTGACTGATACACGCTCATACATTGCATACAGCCATGGGATGGCTTGACTGTCCCACAGGCAGTTGACAGTGCCCTTACAGAGGTGAACCAATTTGTGTACCTCAATATTTGTCTTGCACACTACCACATGATGGTCATACCCTAACATGACCACTCACATGATACGTTATGCCCTCACATGACCCACACATGATACTCACATGATACCTATGCCCTCACACATGACACTCACATGACACTTATATTCTCACATGATGCCCATGTCGTAGTTCTTGGAGATTGTACTGAAAAAGTTCATCTACAGCTGGCAAAGGTAAGCTTTGGGAGATGAGGTGGGTGTGGCCCTATATCAGCCCAGATCACATGACCCCCCAGACACCTCCTGTCTGATGAATGTCTTGTAGATGAGGTGCGTATTCTCATCAGACATGCACTGGCATCTCTGTTGGGGAGAGCACAGAAGGTAAGTTACTTCAGCATCCCCCATGAACTTGAAGCATATCCTTTCCCCAACAATGGTGACCAGCTCCACATTACCACTCTCCTCACCTCTAAGTTGTTACGTGTAGCAGCAGCTCACATGCACATCTGTGTTGAAGCCAGGAGGATGCGTGAGTATTTGCCAGATGACTAAGCTCCTCCCCTTCCTCCCATTACTAAGCTCCTCCCCTTCCTCCATTACTAAGCTCCTCCCCTTCCTCCCATTACTAAGCTCCTCCCCTTCCTCCCATTACTAAGCTCCTCCCCTTCCTCCCATTACTAAGCTCCTCCCCTTCCTCCCATTACTAAGCTCCTCCCCTTCCTCCCATTACTAAGCTCCTCCCCTTCCTCCCATTACTAAGCTCCTTTTCCTTCCGATTGCCACACCCCATGACTAAGCTCCTCCCCTTCCTTCCTATTGCCACACCCCCATCACACCTCAGTCCCAGCTGATGCAGACACAGTGGCTATCCAGGAAGCCATACTTAAGCACTATGGGAGCGGTCTCCATGTGGCACTCAGAGGATCCACAGGCAACCAGCGGTACTTCCGCCATTTGTCAGGGTCTCTTCTTCCCTTCCTACTCCCAGAGGATGCTGTAAGATCCAAGTATGTACCCACTAGCTGGTCACGGGAGACTGAGAAAGGGAGTAGAAGAAAGTGTGTGTTCTTGTGGACCTTAGTGTGTGTGTGTGGGTGTATGTGTGTACGTGTGTGTGTGTGTGTATGCATGCATGTATATGACAATTTGTTTAAAGATAAGAGTATTCATACACCAGGTCTGGTCTGTAAAATACTGTGGCAATAAAACTGCATTGTATCATAGATTGATATGTCTTGTGGTCAGTGCAATGAATTGTATTTCCCTTGCAGAGTGGTAATAAGCTTTATTGAAGAGCTGTTTGCTTACAAGGTACTTGGACCAGCCATGCAAACAGTTTCCAACCCAGTGAGTGGCTATTGTATGTGTCCTCATGTACACACACTCACACATACACAATACACACATAACGCATGTTCACACAGGACTTCATTGATCTGATCATACTCAAGATATGTGATCCAAACTCAGTAAGCGTCCATTTTGAAGGCTTCCTCCATCTCTCCCTCTTCACTGAACCATTCATTCATTTAACCTTTCACTGTGCTGCAGCAACTTAGGCCGACATTTGGGCCTTGCTCACGTCAAGTCTCATTTTTGGGTCAGTTTGCTGCCCGGAAATCAGCTGTGCCACTCCCATTGACGCTGAGGGCGGAACAAGTGATTACCACACCTTCCTATTTTCAACCATTTGCCCATTTCATGGAGTTGAAAGGGCGTAACCACACCTTGGCAGCATATCAGGCTATCAGTATGTCTGCATGTGTGTGTGGGTGTGTGTGTTTGTGTGTGTATTTTTGTGTGCATGTGTCTTATCATTCACTCCTAGATGTTCTCAGAAAAGACATTACCTCTGTTGATGTGTCCTCAAATGAAGTAGCTACTAGTCTTATGTCCCAGGTATGGCTGTAGTAAGGCCTCCATAGAGGTACCCCTATGTAGTAAGGCTTCCATAGTTAATGGGCCTACCTCCATATTTGGTAATGGCTTTCAGGTACTGAATCTGTACGATACCCACATTAACCCCTGCGCTTCCAGACGAGCAATTTTTGATGAGGATCTATCAATGGAAATGGCTGATGGTGAGATGTGTGGGGATGATGGTGAGATGTGTGGGGATGAGGGTGAGATGTGTGGGGATGAAGGTGAGATTGTGATAGTGAACACTGCATGAATTGTTGTACATATTGTTCCTGTGTGTGTGTGTGTGTGTAGTTTTATTCGGTGTTGACAGTGATGCTACCAAACTGAACAGAATTCTTTCACTTAACTTATTAACACGGTGAGGGCAACTTTTATTGTACTAGTTAATTAACCAGTATACCATTGCAGCCTATTTGAGTGTATCCATAAAGATATCGAGGAAGTCCATTGCCCACAGTTCCATCAGAGTTCTCAGGTGAGGGTGGAGATGGGAGTGCATGGGGATGAGGGGACTAGGGGTGGAGGTGGGGAGGGATGAGGGGACTAGGGGTGGAGGTGGGGAGGGATGAGGGACTAGGGGTGGAGGTGGGGAGGGATGATTGACTAGGGGTGGAGGTGGGGAGGGATGAGGGGACTAGGGGTGGAGGTGGGGAGGGATGAGGGGACTAGGGGTGGAGGTGGGGAGGGATGAGGGGACTTGGAGGTGGGGAGGTGTAGAGTGTGAGATAGCTGGGAAGGAACAATTGTATATTTGCACTAATGGGGTGACTTGTATACCTGTAGTTCTATGACATATTCTTGAAGAACAAGGAGGAGGAGGAGGAGGGAGAGGAGAAATGGAAACTGCATAGACCCATCCTCTCCAAGTGGTCCCATATTGGGTCAGACCTAGATCCCCTGAACCCTGACCTCCCTCCGACAGACTCTGTGGATGGCAGTAGTGATGGGGAGGAGGAACTGGTGGAGAAGCCTCAAGACATTAAGGTATGAGGATTGGTGGGCGGGGCTAAGATAAGGATTGGAAGTGATAGGTATAAGTCCTAACAGATGTCAGTGGAGCAGACAGACGCTCAGATACACCGGGTGCTGGTAGTGGGCTGGAAGTGCCATGATGCCCAGGCACTGAAACCTTTCATCAACTACACAATAGAGACCACTGTAGGTGACCAAGGTGACTTGCAGAGTGGTGTGGGGGAAATGCCTTACTTATTTATTCTTATTAGTGACCACCGTGATAAGGTCCGTTGACAGCTTTGTCTCTGTTGGTATTCCTTGTTTAACCTTCTTAGGAGGTTTCGGGAGTTTGAAGGTCTGGACACCAGACTGAGACAGTTTTACGGTTTGTGTTGTGTTAGCTTATATGGCTTTTGCCAAGTCTCCCCATCTCTGTTGGTAACCTCACCAGGGAACATCGGTGTATCCCTCCCACGGAAAAGTCTGCGCAACAATATGGATGTTGTCTTTATCAAGAGCAGAGGGAATGAACTGGAGAGTTACCTACAGGTAGTGGAGGGGTGGGTCCATGGAGGAGGGGTAGATCCATGGAGGAGGGGTGGGTCCATGGAGGAGGGGTAGGTCCATGGGGGAGGGGTGGGTCCATGTGGGAGGAAGAGGGTTGAACCTTTTGTAGTTGTGCAAGATGACCTGGGTGTGGCTAAAAGGAAACCTGGCTGACTGCACATGTCTCTCTCTACAGCACCTCCTTACTATACCTAAGGTCCGGAGCAGCTCTTTGCTCCATATCTTTCTCACTAGTAACAGTGATGCCTCACTCTTCATGCCTGATTCAGTCACTGGTCAGTTGCCATGACAACCCTAGTTTGTTGCTTAACAAATGTGGTCATCTTTGCAGGCAAGATGATAAAGGCTATGGATTTAACCAAGGAGGTGAGAAATATTGTTGATTGTGATAGATAGTGTTTACCCCTCCGCTCCCTCCTCCCCTCCCCTTCCCCTCTCCTCCCCTCCCCTTCCCCTCTCCTCCCCTCCCTCTTCCTCCCATCAGAAACCTGTGTACATAGAAGACTTCTTACGTTCCTTTCAAGGGACCACGGCATTCCCTCCTCGCCAGTCTTGGTATGTGTTGTTACAGGTCTGCTTCCTTATATACCCCATGGTATGCAGTGCCCAGGATATAGCCAAGGTCACCAAACGCGCTGAAGAGAATGCAAACAGAGTGCAAGAATATCAGCAGGTGCTGTGTGTGTGTGTGTGTGTGTGTGTGTGTGCATGTGTGTGTGTGTGCGTGTGTGTGCGAGCGCTCATTTTTTGTGGTGGGTGTGGTCGGTCATGACGTTGTTTCCTCCTCTTCACAGGCTATCAGTAATGACCTCCTGGTACGCCCCCAACAGCAGGGTGATGGTAATAGGTGTGTGTGTATACATGCGCATGGATCCATGGTGGTTATGTCTCTCTTTACTCCCCCCCCCCCTCCTTACCCCCACCTCTTGCCCCTTCTTGCTCAGCCTCTGCACAGCTGGACCTCAAGGTAGTTGATTATCATTATGTTGAAATGTGAATGATATTATCTTCCAGACTCACTTATCTTGGGTGGTGTCATGGATTTCATTGTCTACATGGGTTAGTTCACTAATTGTTAATGAACATTGTAGTTAGCTCATTCTCCCCTCCTCCTCCTCACTCCTCCTTCCCTCCCTCCTCCCCTCCTCCTCCTCCTCCTCCCCTCCTCCTCCCCTCCTCCTCCCCTCCTCCTCCTCCCCTCCTTCTCCTCCCCTCCTTCTCCTCCCCTCCTCCCGGTCCCTCCCACTACGCCTCTCCCCTGATACAATAGCTGCTCATGTCTACAATGTCACGAGATGGCAACTCCTATCTCTCTTCTGTTTCAAGTACCTCTTCCAGAACACACTGCAGTCATATGTGCACCAGTATGTGGGATCTTTGCCATGATGGTCTGGGTACCTCTTGTTGGGATGGTCTGGGTACCCTCTTGGTGTTTGGGTCTGGGTGCCTCCTAGCGATTTCATTTATTTTTACAGTTTTGTAGAGTACAAAGTTTCTTTGATGAAGAGTGAAGCAGAAGTGATCAATTTAATTTGCCTGCTGAGAGGTATGTGGGGGTGTGTCCAGGGTGTGTGTCCCATGGTATGGGTCTACTGATGATGCATACACACCCAGATCAACTCTTTCCTGAAAAACCGCGGCCTGCAAGGTATCATAGCCATGTGTGTGTGTGTGTATATTTTGAGAGAACTTCATTCTCACTCTCCCCTCCCCTTTTCCTCCCCCTCCCTCCCCCCTCCTAGATCATCTTCTGAGGTTCAGAAGAGAAAGACTGACGCACTAACTGCCCTTCTCAGGTTCCCTCCTGAGATATTTGTTGAGCTTGTCGGTGTGGACAGGTTCAAGGATGGAACGTCCATACTGTTTGAAGCCCTTCAGTGTAATGAGGTCAACAAGCAAGTGAGTGACCTGGGGGCATGAGGTAGTGCTGCTGCCAAGTCATGTTTATGCTTACAGCTGCTCTTCAGTCTCCTCGATGTGATTGTGTTGGAACTATTCCACGAGTTGGCAGATGATTCCGAATCCGCTGCCCATTGATTGTATGTGTGTCCTTTTGTCGACTGACCGCTCCCACTTGTGTGACGTAATGGTTTTGTCAAAATTAAATTATGATCGTCGGACTGTTATTAACGATAGAGAGTGCGCAAAGTAGCGTAACCAAACGAACCGCTTGAATAAAGACTCGGAAGTCCACGTTCAATTCGTCGTGTAATTACGGCCTGAGTAATGGCGACGTGGCATTGGATATCGTGCTTGGAGAAGCGGTAAGTCGAAGAAACGTAACTCTAAACGCCACGACACACGAGACAAAATTCATGAATATGTCGCTCGTTTTGATGTGGTCTGTAAACGGGGTATTGTTAAACTATGGTATAGTACAGTACATGTAAAAGGGTTTGTTGGTTTGCAGACCGTCGGCGAGAAATGCAGAAGACGTGGACACGATATTTACGAAGCTTAAGGTAAAAGTTGTTCAGTGTATGCGTGCTGCAAGTTCTAATGTATCCTTCGCAGTCACTAAAACTGTTTGGAAACTACCCAGACGAGGTGTTGCTGGAACTGAGTCGCTATGCGGTGTATACCTCCTTTCTGGGGAAAGTGACGCGTAAGTTAGAGCGCAGGGAGGGAGGGAGGGAGGGAGGGAGGGAGTTGTGATGGTACAGAATTTGTCGAGTTCCGTGTCGAATGCAAGACACGTCACGATATCATTTGCAGTCTACCGTCCTGGTGATGAAGGATATTACTGGTACGCTGTTATCTCAGGTAGCTTGGAGATGCTGGATGTTGACCCTAATGACAATGAGAAGGTATATCAAATTACCCGCATACCCTTGATGAGGAGCTGTCTGTTATAACTTCTTTCCAAAGACATCCAGCATTTGCTTTTTAAAAGAAGGTGACTCATTTGGTGAGAGTGCTATATTTGGAAAATCAAGGCAAGATATTCTATTGTGTGATTTGCTGTGGAGGGAGGGGGGGAGGGACCCATGTACTGTGGAGGGAGGGGGGGAGGGACACATGTACTGTGGAGGGAGGAGGGAGGGACACATGTACTGTGGAGGGAGGAGGGAGGGACACATGTACTGTGGAGGGAGGGGGGGAGGGACACATGTACTGTGGAGGGAGGAGGGAGGGACACATGTACTGTGGAGGGAGGAGGGAGGGACACATGTACTGTGGAGGGAGGGGGGGAGACACGTACTGAGGAGGGAGGAGGGAGGGACACATGTACTATGGAGGGAGGGGGGGGGGACACATGTACTGTGGAGGGAGGAGGGGGGGACACATGTACTGTGGAGGGAGGAGGGAGGGACACATGTACTGTGGAGGGAGGGGGGGGGAGACACGTACTGAAGAGGGAGGAGGGAGAGACACATGTACTATGGAGGGAGGGGGGGGACACATGTACTGTGGAGGGAGGAGGGGGGGACACATGTACTGTGGAGGGAGGAGGGAGGGACACATGCACTGTGGAGGGAGGAGGGGAGGAGGGAGGGACACATGAGGTCATGTGGTGCTGTTATACCCTCTGCAGGCATACCATGATAATGACATGTGACTTCACTGAGCTGCTATGTGTTGAAGCTCACCAGATGAAGAGGATATATGAGGTAGCAGGTGTGACTTCCACATGTCCCCATCACTTTCACATCTTGCCTGAACAGACCCACAGGGATGTGATGAACAGGTTATTTCACAATACACCAGATACACCAGATGCAGCAAAGGCTGAAGAGGTTTCAGACACACCCCCTGAGGGGGAGGAGTCTGAGCTAACCGCAGCAGGAGCCACTTTGGTTCAAATTATTAAAGAACACTTTTCAGACTTAATGACGGACCAGAGGGTTAACATGTTCACATACAAGAACTGCTGTAGTGGCAAACATCTTGTAGACTGGGTCATATCTCAGTCGTCTACCACCAGGAGCCGATCACTTGTGGTAGGAATGTGGCAGGCATTGCTTACTGAGGGAGTCCTACAACATGGTAAGCTGTGTCCTTCATTTTGGTGTGTGATGAAGACATGTCTCTTTCTCACTGCAGTTCTAAAGGAACATCAGTTCAAAGATGACCCACAGATATACTACCAGTTCTTTGAGCCGCGAAGGAAGCGGGCAGCCACAACAAAGCCATCGTCATCGTCATCATTGTCCCAAGACATGGCAGCCATGAAGAGGGTACGCTCTGGATCCTCTGCAGACAGGGGGTCACGAAGCTCTGTATCCTCACTGTTGGACGAGTGCTTTGACACCATTGCTCATCTTGGTCCAGAGGCATTGCTGTATGCTGTCCTGGCAAAGAGGTAATCTAATATGTGTGTGTGTGTGTGTGTGTGTGTGTGTGTGTTTGTGTGTGTGTGCATATGTGTGTGTATGTTTGTTGAGTGCATAGGGATGCATGTTGCATGTATGGTGAGGCTGTGATATGATTGAGTGACTCGTGATCTAGATAGGATGATGTCATGTGATGGGGATGATGTCACGTGATGATGGGATGATGTCATGTGACAATGGGATGTCATGTGATACTTTCTTATAGCCCACAAGAGCGAAGTGATGAGGACTTGGAGTTCATTTATGAAGAGCTGCAGAATGTCAGAGCGTTTGGGCACCTCTCAAATGCTGTAAGTGAAGCCATCATTGTGGAGATATGTAATGGAGGTATGGTGGGGCTTTCCCTTATTTGGAACAGGTTAAAAAGGCGTTGGCTGCATGTGTCAAGTTGGAGTGCCACCCCAAGGCTGGGAAGTATTGTAAGTGTACATCCCCTCTGGTGCACAGGTGATTCATAGCTGTTTTTGAAGTGTTTCAGCAAGGGGACAAGGGAGATTCCTGGTACATCATCCTGAAAGGATCTGTCAATGTTATGATTGGAGGAAAGGTTTGTATTGCAGAAATTGTGATAGTCATGTGACCAGCACATGACTCTTATGTAGGGCGTTGTGTGCACACTACATGAGGGAGATGAGTTTGGGAAGTTGGCCCTCATTAATGAGAGTGTTCGCAGTGCTTCTGTCCAACTGAGGGAAGATAATTGTCGGTTCCTGAGGATTGAACGGCAAGACTTCAAGAGAATACTGTTGTCCATTGAGTCGTCCACCGTCAAACTGAAGGAACACGGTAAAGAGGTGCTTATCTTGGAGAAGACAGGACTGGGCAGGTGGGCGTGGCATGTGGGAGTGGCATGCTGCAGACATCATATTGGTTCTCTATACCAAGGTACCTGGTGGTGAAGGGAACACCAGAGAAGATGTTGGAACATCTGTTAGATGAAGAAATCAACATTATTGAATCAGGTAAGTCAACTCTGCATTACTGAATCAGGTATGTCAACTCTGCATTCTGCGACCTACTCACTGTGTGTGTGTCGCTGTAGATACATTTGCCCATGACTTCCTGTTGACATGCCCCGCCTTCATGAGTACAGCTGCAGTGTGTGAAGGATTGCTGTCCCATTATAACAGTACATCTGGGGGAGCAAGTCAACTCTCACCTGAGCAACAAGCAGAGAGAAAGGAAAAGTAGGTCATGGGGGTGTGGTCATATGTATGGGAGGGGCATAAGGGTGTAGTCATATACGTGGGGGTATGGTCATATTCATTGATGTGGGAGGGTGTAGTCATTGATGTGGGAGGAGTTAATCCTCATCCTAAAATTTATAGGGTTGCCAAAGCTGTGTCGCTATGGATACGGACAGCGGGGGCAGAGCTAGTCAAAGACCAAGTGTTCCTCAAACTTCTGAAGGCCTTACAGGATCACATGAGTGCTGATAAGCTGGAGACAGGCATCAGAGTCCTCACAGAAGCCTTATCTGAGAGCATGCGTCGACCAGCTGCTTCTTCTATGGGCAGTAGCCTCCCATCAAAGGTGTCGCACACTTCCACTGTGACCCCTCCCCCAACATGACCCCACCCACTTTAATCCACCACTCCTTATATGCAGTTGCTGAAGATGAAGAAATCAAGTACAGCAATGGAACCTGAGATCAAGATGGGCATTTGCATGTTACCCCCCTGTCAGCCCCAGGACAAGTGTCCCATAAGAGTGCACACACTTGACCACACTTGCTGTCGCCTTCAAGTCAGACTTGATGCCACTGCCAAATCCATCATGGAGGAAGCATGCGATAAGCTCCATCTACCAGCAGGGAACTATGAATTGTGTGAGATCAAGTCATCTGGAGGTGTGTGGTGTGTGTACATTGCTGCCATGGTGATGGTGGAAAATGTCAACACGTGTGCTCTCTTGGTCTAGAGAAAGTTGTTTTTAAGATGACAGACGTTTCTGTGCACAGTGAGATGAGTGTGAATGGTCGGCTGTATGTCATACCTCAGGACCACCCTGATAAGATCCTAGTAAGCCATCTAGTCATCTGTCCTTAGCTTCTGCCCATGTCCCCTTCACTACAGCCTCTTCTAACTCCTCCCCTTCCCTACAGCCTCCTCTTCAAGACCAAACGCCCACTTCCATTCCAGAGTTTCCAGAACATGAAAGTTCTAGGGAAATAGCCGCACATCTTACAATATACGACTGGAACCTCTTCAGTAATGTCCAGCAGATGGAGTTCATATACCAGATCTTTGGCAGGCATAAGTTCGGAAAGATAACAACCAACTTGGACCATCTCCTTCAGAGGTTCAATCAGGTACCATTGTTGGGAATGATTGGGTGTGGTTTGATACATGCAGTCTTGCAGATTCAATACTGGGTCATCACAGAGCTGTGTAGAGAGATGGACCTCCAGAAGAGAGGGATAGTTCTGAGGAAGTTCATCAAGATAGCTGAACAGTGCGTCATGGGAAGGGCACTTCAACTGGTTTGGAAGGGTGTGGTAGTGAGTGTGACTATGTAGTGGTAACTTGAGGCAATTGTTTACCAATATGAACAATATATACTACTTACTTGTGTAAGAAAGTGTTGAGTTTTAGTTTTTGCATTCAACATTGGTTTAGTAAAATTTACTGGTGTAAGCATGAATTTACTGGGATGAACATAAATTTACCAATGTGATTTATAACATTGCTGCTATCCATTGTTCTCATCCATTACAGCTGTAAGAACAACAATAACCTTAATTCCTTTTTTGCTATTGTTGTTGGCCTAATCAATGGTGCAGTATCAAGACTTCACCAAACTTGGAAGGTTGGTCTGGGTGGATATGTAATTAGTGTGATTCAGTTGGCTGTGCATGACCACACCCATACAGGACTTACCTCCAAAGTACAGAAGGAAATTTGAAAGCTTTGAGTCTTTAATGGTACATGTGTTATGGCCCATCCTGCTGCAGCAGTTTGTCATACGTGTCCTTATCTTTCAGGATCCATCAAGGAACCATAAGGTATTGCGAGCATACCAGAGCAAGCTACAGCCACCTGTCATCCCATTCATGCCTCTAATTATTAAAGGTTAGTTGCTGTGTGAAATACACTCTCTCATTAGATTGTGCTCTGTAATTTTTGCATCCAGATTCATTTTTTCTGCATGAAGGCAATGCTTCTATGTCAGATGGTCTAGTCAACTTCGAGAAAATGGCAAGTCCCCACCTTCCCCTCCCACCCCACCCTCCCTTCATGTTCCCTCACACCCCACCCTTTCTTCACGTTCCCTCCCACCCCCACCCTCCCCTCACGTTCCCTCCCCCTCACTGCAGAGGTTAGTGGCAGAGAAGGTTCGTGGATTGTGTGCATTTCGGCAGGGAGCAATGTCGCAAGAGCTCAAAACACATGCCAACAAAACCCCATCTCTCCAGTTCTATATAAGGTGGGTGCGGCTACTACCGCGTGTGGGTGTGGCTAGTACATCCCTTCTTCCTTAACAGAGAGCTGAAGGTCGTGGACAGTGACCAGACACTGGCACAGATGTCGCACAAGGCAGAACCTCCTAGACCACTCAGTCTGTAACAGAACAACCAACCTCTTCTTCCTTCTTCCCATCATTTTGTGTGTGTGTGTGTTCATTAACTTGGTGAAAGCAGGTATTTATACTCAAGTGCAGCACAATTCTGAAATAAAATATACACACTAACATACACACACCAAACACAACTCATTGCTCTAAGACATACTACTGAAGTAAAAGTTAACAGCTCTATTAATGTCCATGTCAGCAGCAAGCAGAAGGCTCTTCAATACATCATCTGTTGCATCGGTACCTACAATATCCTTCATCTGCAACAATGCAGCACTTATTCCGTCCTCCTCCTCCCCTTCCCCTTCTTCTTCCCCTTCTTCCTCCCCTTCTCCCTCATCTACCTGACCCCACTCCAGCATTGGCGTTACTGGGTGCATATCAACCAGGGGTGGGGTTGGGGGCGGAGTTTGCTCTACAGGGACTGTGGAGTACTGGAGTAACATGCTACAGAAAGAAAGGTGTGACATAATGGAGGCTCCCCCCACAGGGGGTGTGGTTTACCTAGGGTCATTGGCCATCAAGTGTTCACGCAGTGTTTCTTTAAGTTCCTCTGAAATGGTAGCATAGCCTTCAACCTCCGTGAATATCACATTAGGATTACAAACAATGTAATGGAAACACGCCTCCTGTTAATGTCATACACAAGGGGTTAATTAAATACAATAATCCAATGGGTACAGCTTACCCTTAGTGATGTAACAGAATACTGATCAGCCATTACTAGAAGTGTGAATACATTAGTACTGCCCAATCGATTCAGCAGCTCCGTTTCGCACAAAGATCTCAAAGTCTCCACCTCATAGCGGTCAGCTACCACCAACAGCTCAGTGACCTCATCTACCTCAAGAGCTTCAAGTGCAATATTGCCACCATACAAGAAATTCAGAAATTTTCTGAACGTGTCTTCTTCGGTGTCAGAAACCTCAATCCTCCTGCGGGCAAGCATGGGAGGGTCACTCCTTCCCACCCAATGAAGCTTACTTGTCAATGGCTTCCTTCATTCCAGACTGTAGAGCACGCTTGAACCACTCACACCGTGCAGCCACTATCACACGATGTGCCTGTATGACGACAGGCTCAGCTCCTGGGGACCCTGGAGGTAACACAAAGCATAGGTCTGTGTACTGCTGCGACCCAAGTAACTTGGAACATCCCATCGCCAGAGCACTGTTCTCGGAGGCAAGGGCCCCTGAGGAGGTGTGGCTAGGAAGCTGGGACATCTGATGGCTTTCCTCTTCAGTTTCAATACCAGATAAGTCAGATGTTTCCAGAACATTGAGCAAGACTAAAGATTCGTTTAAGTCTTGTCTCTTGACAAACTTGCACAGACGCATCAGGGTAGGTTTAAGAGCAGTCTTTAGTGTAACCACCTTGCTCACACCCCAAGCCTGTGCCAATGGATGCCAGAGATGAGGAGGAGAGAAGAGGAGAGGAGGAGGGAGAGGAGGGAAGGGAGAGAGGAGGGAAGGGAGAGAGGAGGGAAGGGAGAGAGGAGGGAAGGGAGAGAGGAGGGAAGGGAGAGAGGAGGGGAGATAGCGGTGTGACTTACCACTTGGGAACGGATGATATCCACAGATAGTTTGTACTTCCACCACTCCAATGTGCTCCCTGTCTTAGTCTTTAGTTCACCAAGCTTGTTCAACGCCCGCTCACCCTGTTATTCCATGGTAATCAAAGGACACCTCCTTACACACTTCCTTACCTCATCAGATAGTTCAGCTACAATGTTTGATATTCGGGCCACTCTCTCTTCATTACTCAACTCGCGGAACGCCTCCCTGGTGTAAGTAAAGGTGTTGGCCTTAGGCTGCATGCACTGGCATGTATCTTCCTCATACCTCCTTTCTTTTGACTGTTTGACAATATCCTTCAAGTTCTTCAAAATAACACGTAACTTTCTTATTTCATGAGCTCGGTTAATGAACTGAATGATGGTAGAAAGCTTTTTATCCTTCTGAGGTGTGTTCACTGTACTGAACTTGGAGGAGAGGACGTCTTCAATAGGTGTGATATTCTCATTGAAGAGGTCCCAGATGTGTTCCAACTATGATGCTCTGTTAACAGCAACTGTCACCATAGCAACACTCTCTTACCTCAGGGATGAAGTATTGAACTGTTTCTGTTTTCTGGTCATCAGAAAGACTGCCCCATTTTTGCAGAACCACACTGAGAAGTCTCTCCACACTGTCCACCATAGGTGCAAGCCTGCCAAAGACAAATTTGAGTGCTGATGTGATGAGGGTGCTGATGTAATGAGGGTGCTAGGTGCTGATGTGATGAGGGTGCTGGGTGCTGATGTGATGAGAGTGTTGATGTAATGAGGGTGCTGATGTGATGGGAGTGCTGATGTGATGAGGATGTTGATGTGATGAGGGTGCTGGGTGCTGATGGATGAGGGTGCTAGGTGCTGATGTGATGAGGGTGCTAGGTGCTGATGTGATGAGGGTGTTGATGTGAAGAGGGTGCTGATGTGATGGGGGTGCTGATGTGATGAGGGTGTTGATGTGATGAGGGTGCTGATGTGATGGGGGTGTTGATGTGATGAGGGTGCTGATGTGATGAGGGTGCTGATGTGATGCGGGTGTTGATGTGATGAGGGTGTTGATGTGATGAGGGTGCTGATGTGATGAGGGTGCTGATGTGATGTGCTGGTGCGATGTGGTTAACTTTGAACACTGCCTTTTCTGATATATATGCAATGCACATGAACAGTATCTGATAACTAGTGATAAGATTATGGAAAATCCAAATTATCAAATCTGTTAGTTGTATGTTTCATGACTGATAAGTCTCTTATAACTCCAACCTCTTTAGAGCTCATTTTACAACCATACTTACATCGTCTATAGCAATAACTTATATTTTACGGTTGTACAGACGTCTTTTATATCACCTCTTGGTAGCTCCCTATATGGTAATGCCCACCACAGCTGTTTGTACTCAGAGTACTCCATAGGATGTTGTCCACAAGACAGGTATGAAAGGTTTTTGTTCTGCCACAATACTGTAGCTCTTTCATAATCTATTAGTTTCCACATATTCACAGGTGCTATGTGTGCTATGTGTGTGTGTGTGTGGGCTAAGCATGCTATTTCATCTGTGAATTGAACATGTGATGATGTCAAGACCTTTTTCTCATCAAGAAGAGAGCGGGTCTACATCCATATCCATCATTACACTATCTCACTACAAAGATGAAGTTGTCAATAGCACAGATATATTGATGAAGATCACACCAGCTGGATGGCTCTCTATCATCTCACAAAATGAGGAGATGGTGACTGGTAAGCTGTTGTGCAATGGGCAAACTGTACTTCATCCCACAGCTTTGTGGATTGGGGCATGTTAACTTGTAACACCTGTACAACATGTGAAACGCCCACCCCAAATAATACTAATTATCCCCAAAAGGTCAGTGCAAAATTATTTGAACAAATTTCTTAACTACCTTAGCCATAGAGAAGTGTGATGTACAAGTGGCTGGTGGCTTAAAGGTCAAAGTTCAACGGCATACAAACTAACAATTTTAATGATAGATGGAACAAACGCCTACATGTAGAGGAAAGTGCTGTTTTAGCCTACGTGTAGGCGTTCTATTGCAACGTATGGTCCTCACATTCAATGCCGTATAAGACTTTGAACTCGAATAAAGTAACACTTAAGCATAGGGCTTCGTTTTTAATTCGCTTTGGAGCTCATTCAACCATCAGCTCTTTAGATACACGATCGAGTACCTACTAAGTAAGGTACCTACTAAGTAAGGTACCTACTAAGTAAGGTACCTACTAAGTAAGGTGCCTACTAAGTAAGGTACCTACTAAGTAAGGTACCTACTAAGTAAGGTACCTACTAAGTAAGGTACCTACTAAGTAAGGTGTCTACTAAGTTTATATAAGGTACCTACTAAGTATGGTACATTGAATATTTATCAGAAAAGGTTGTGTCCAAAACCCAGTGACTAACCACACATCTGTACATTACCTGTCCTTAACATATTGCAATATCTCTTTCCTCTCAGGCTTGCTCATAGCCTTCTTGTTCCGGCTGTAAAGCTCACACAACAAAACAAACTTGGTAGCAACTACCAGAACAGAACACATCTACTCAACTGTGCGTCCCCGCCCACATTGCCACGCCCCCACTCACCTACTGCTGCCTCTCGGACCAACTGCTTGATGGTATAGTGCACCTTAGCAAGGTCACTTACATCCAAAGGCTCTACCATCTTGTAGGCTGTCTCCACAGAAGACTGAAGGCCCTCAACCACCTGAATGATATCTGAGAGTGTGTGCGCATGGAACCATGTGTATGGCTACATGAGTATACAGAACCATGTGTATGGCTACATGAGTATACAGAACCATGTGTATGGCTACATGAGTATAGGACCTTGTGGTTTGACATACATAGTTTCAGACTTTGGCTTTCAATGAAGGCTTTGCTTAGCTCATGTAAGCTAGCCAGCTTTGGGTTTAATGCTGTACCACTCAACACTTCCTCTGCAATCTCCAATGTCAGAGAGCGTGGGAGACAGCTGTCATAAATATAGCTGTGTATGTGTGTGAAGGTGTATGCATTGTGTGTGTGGTGTGTGTGGAGGTGTATGCATTGTGTGTGTGGAGGTGTATGCATCGTGTGTGTGGAGGTGTGTGTGGAAGTGTATGCATTGTGTGTGTGGAGGTGTATGCATTGTGTGTGTGGAGGTGTGTGTGGAGGTGTATGCATCGTGTGTGTGGAGGTGTGTGTGGAAATGTATGCATTGTGTGTGTGGAGGTGTGTATATGAATGTGTGGAGGTGTATGCATCGTGTGTGTGGAGGTGTGTGTGGAGGTGTATGCATCGTGTGTGTGGAGGTGTGTGTGGAAATGTATGCATTGTGTGTGTGGAGGTGTGTATATGAATGTGTGGAGGTGTATGCATCGTGTGTGTGGAGGTGTGTGTGGAGGTGTATGCATCGTGTGTGTGGAGGTGTATGCATTGTGTGTGTGGAGGTGTGTATATGAATGTGTGGAGGTGTACGCATTGTGTGTGTGTAGGTGTGTGTGGAGGTGTGTATATGAATGTGTGGAGGTGTATGCATTGTGTGTGTAGGTGTGTGTGGTGTGTGTGGAGGTGAATGCATTGTGTGTGGTGTGTGGAGGTGTGTATATGAATGTGTGGAGGTGTATACATTGTGTGTGTAGGTGTGTGTGGTGTGTGTGGAGGTGTATGCATTGTGTGTGGAGGTGTGCGGGTGTGTAAATACATATGTGATGGTGCACACTTGGCATCACCACATACCTTAACACAGCTTCAAATGCTCCGGTACTCAAGGATCCTAAGAATATCTCCCAGTCACGGTACGCCATCCCTGGACAGCTTGCTGACATCACCGCCTTATGGACCATCCTCTAGCCACACCCACCCTGTGTAACCACACCCACCATGTATCAGCTTGTGCACTAACCTCAGTGCCTTCAGACGACCGGACTTTGAGGTCAGAGAAGTATCCCTCTTCCAAGGCATTTACCAGTGTGAACACCACACTGGTTTTTACACCTTCCGTTATCTAAGAAGGAATCTTCAAACCTTACCTTTGGCCACACCCCTCAATTTGGTCACACACCCCCACTCACCCTGGTGATGCTTATGGTGATAACCTGCTGTTCCACTGTATCCGACTGAAGCAACAGACGACTTCCATCTCGTTCTCTGATCTGAAGAGGGGGGGGGGGGGGGGGGGGGGGGGGGGGGAGATTGGCTATGTCAGTATCACTTTTCACACAGTAATTGCAAGGGCACCTCAAAAGGAAAAGAGTTACCATCCGATCCGGCTAGAAATGTTATTCGGTCCTCCTCTAGCATGTAAGATGTGGCCTGAAACATAGGCAGTTGTAACTGTTCGACCTCTGCCGGAACTTGCCACATAACGTCCATCTGTTCATCCAACGTCACCTCCACACTTCCAGGTTATATGATTATGAAAACTAAACACGATGAAACAGCGACCTACCCGTCCAGCTGCAAGACAATTTCCTTGTTCGTCGTTCCCGCCTCATGACACACTGCCTTCGCCACCTGTATTCGCCGTTTAATTAATTCGTAACAGTAAAAATATATACCTTCCATCTCCCGACAACGTCGGACACGTCTTGGGCGTTTTGAACCTTTTGAAGAGTGGAGATAAGTTTTCTTCGGGGCATTTTGTGTTCTAAAATTGGAGTGCCACACCTTGAAACCTCGTACCCATGCAAGCCGGCGTTATCAATTTGCGTTAACACATCTGTCACATGTATACGCTGTCATCAGTGTTGCCGCGATACATATCGCGATATGTAGAAGTCTACGATATCGCGGTTATCGCGATATCATAGACTTCTACATATCCCGATATATATAGACCTTCTGCAACTCGCATCTACGTAATTGTTTATTGCTGGTCACGTACTTACGTCATATGTATGTTGCTATTTTATGTATACAGTTGCTATAAATAACTACACGTGAGCATATTGTTTCCTCCATCGTTCGTTCCCGTCCGGTTATTGCTTATCTCGTACCCACGCGGGGTATATTTATAGCAACATACATATGACGTAAGTACGTGACTAGCAATAAACAATTACGTAGGACGCGAGTTGCAGAAGGTCTATACTGGCTGTCATTAAAATGTTGCTGATAACTGAATCTGTAGGTCAGAATCAGAGAAAATCCCCTGGATAGATTACTGCTTTTCTCACCAAGAGCTCTCTGGTTTGGAGGCAGCTGTGCATCAAAACTCAATAACCATGGCAACACTACCACTGCGATGTGTCAACATGATTTGATTCAGGAGTTCAAGCTGTTTGTATCACTTTGCAGTTATGTGCCCCCAAACCAGAGGTCCTTATACATCTTATACATCGATCCACTCCGTCTCCACAAATGTCTGGAGCTACTACACAGCACTTGTGTGCAAACTGCCAGCTAAGTATTCAGGACATAATAGTTATAAAATAATTAATTAAAAATCAAATGTTAAAATCTGTCAATTCTCAGTGTTAGTAAAGTGATGGTACACATGCTCACTCTCTGTATCAGTGCTTTCTTATAGACCTGTGCAGTTGCAGCACAGATTGCTTTGCTCTTGTGACCAAAGCTAACATCCACTGCTCAACCCTGCTGACCAGAATGTTCACATCCTCATCTGAGAATCTCCACAGTAATCCTTTATGGAGCCCCAGAGGGAGCAACAGCAGACAAAAGACTGTGAGTGATGGTAAGGTTGGCTTAAGTAAAGCTTGCCGGCAGCTGGGCAAGCAAATGGTCTAACCTAAACACTGCAAGACAATGGCCAAGGAGACCACGTGATCAAGTGTGATGACTAGGCCCGCCACGACCATGCCACACGCGTAGAACTACGACCATTCGTTTGTGACGAGGGAAAATGTATTATTCATTTAGTGCTCACCTTCAAGGGTTTGGTCTGTCTGCTTAGTACTACCACGTTCCAGAGCACGCGAAGTGAATGTTCAAGTTCCGCTAGCTTTACACACATGCCATTAAAGGTGTGCTCGTCTCGCTCCGTCCTAAACGAAGCACAATTGATTCTCATTGTCTCAACGGGCCACGTACAATTGTACCATTCAGTGCAGGTTAAGTTCCCGTAAGAAGCCGCTACACTGCATAACACGACGGCCAAAGATATTAGCAGTAGAAAATTACCAGCTACGTAGAGTACAGACGCATCCTGTGACAGCAGTAACCTACAAAATATGCTTTTAATTGAACGTTGGTAAGGTAGCTAGTACCTTCTCACCATAATGAGATGTGAACAACAAACCATACGGCCAGTCCAGCTATGATATTTTGTTGAAATGTAAGTGCTCGCCAGAAAAACACGGCCAGGTTTCTATTTGAAGCGAGACTCTCCTTCCATTTGACAGAACACACGCTTTCCTGTTGCTGCGACGTTTCCATTATTATAAATAACTACTATTAATAATTACAAGTTAGAGCACGAGGGAAGATGGAAGACGATCCTGTAGTGAATGAGGTACTTGCTGTATACTTGAAGCATCAGTTGTTATGGAAATGTATTTTGTTGCAGGCAAACGTGTTTCTATCCCATGCGTTAGCCCAGCAGCTAATCATTTTGCAGGTACTGAGACAACACCTTAGTCGTGTGTCCTTGTGTTGGCTTACGCTATACAGGTGCTCTACCTCCCAGTATCCCTTGCGACCTGCACACATGCCGTATCCAATTGGCGATATTGCGGGTGCGAGAGTTAGGATGCAAAAGCGGGAAATGGAGTTAGATATATCCATCCAGCCACGCGGAGAGAACTACAGCGAGAGTCGGGGTGAGATGTACGCAAAGTCTGGAGACAGCAAGGGACCTGAGGGCGAGCCGTACTACAGAAGGTGAGGACACGCTAAGTTTGAGCATCCCACCTTGCAACACCTTTGCACACCTTTGCGCACCACCTTGCATGCACCCTTACACATCTTTGCACACCCTTACACGTCTTTGCACACTCCAGTGGACGTTTTGACAAGCACACACTAACATCCGAACCAGCAGTCACCAGCTTGGGTCGATATGCTGCGGGCGTATTTAAGGATGGTGAGCCCACATCATCCACCAGCACTTACAGATCACACACACACACACACACACACACACACACACACACACAACAGGAGAACTTCACTTGGCCCCTGTGCATGCAGTGTTGAAGTTAAAACCATCATTATCACACCTTGACCGGTGTGATGAGAAGAGTGCAAACACTGGAGGAATGATAAGTGGGGGCGAGACAGAGAATGAGAATGAGGAGGATGGGGAGGAGGAGGAGGCACGTCTTGTACAGGTTAAGCTCAAGCGCGGAGGAAAGGCTAGCCACCAAGAGGCACCCAAGGTGGAGGAGCCGTGGGTTGGACTCAGCTTCTGCAGTCTAGACTCCAATGAAGCCACAGAGGAACGTGTCCATCTCTTTGCCTCTGAAGATGACCAGACTGGTACCTTTGAGCTCAGCAAGCAGCAGTACCTGGACGTGTTGTGTCCTATGCCCACCGCTGATGTCATGGCCGCACCCCTAATTTCTGGGGGTGTGCCCACTCTTGCCCAGTTGAAGACCCTCCCACTGCCCCAGCAAGTCAAAGAACTTCTGAAGAATTCTGTTGTGGTGCAGTACAGTCGCATCTGCTCCCTCCTCACGGGGGGTGCACACTCGGACGCCCTTTTGGACATTGTTCAGAAGTGCTGTGTCATGGTGCAGGGGTGTTGGGTGGTGAGTAGTGAGGTGGTGTTCCCTGATGAAGCCAACGTGTCGCGCAGAAGCAGTCGTGACTACATAGTAAGAGGTGAAGATGTGTAAGTAAGGAAAACTAACCTCTTTCCTGATTAGCTGATGAAATTTGCCCAAGATCGTATACTGTTGCGCAAAGACATCAGAAGTGTTGTAAAGGTTTGTGTGCCACTCTTGTGACACTACTGCACACCCTTGCGACGCTATGGCACACCCTTGTGACACTACTGCATACCCTTGTGACACTATGGCACACCCTTGTGACACTACTGCATACCCTTGTGACACTATGGCACACTCTTGCCTCACAGATTCCACATGATGAACTGATAGAACTTCTCCAGTCTATTGCTATTCAGAGGATTTCCGTTGGATGGGAATTTAAGCTTTCTACAGATGACAGCTTCATTCAAAGGTATGTTGCAGCTCCAGTGATTCAGTTTTGGATTTACCTGTGCACAGCTTCCCTGCAGTGGTATTGCACCAGGAGCACAAATGGAGGCTCAGAGAGAAGGAGTTAGTTGATTATCACTGAATGTTGCAGCATCATATCTCTGCTCTGTTTGTTCCAGGCTGACCAAGGAATTCAGTCCACTTCAGGACGGGGGCAAACCCTCCCACTGTAAATTTTGAAGTCATTAGCAACAATGTTGTAAGGGATTTTCCCCAAATAGCAATAGTGGTACAGGCAGTTAGTGGTGACGAGGTTGTGAGACAAGCAGAAAAGAAAGTCAGGACGCTGCCTGTGGAAAACTTAACCATTGGAGTGCCAAGTGCAGCACTTGTTGATGCTTTGAAGAGCTTCTGCAAGTCTCAAGTAGGGAATGGAGTAATTGCGTTGTCAGAGATCAAAGATAAGCTACTATTGCGACAGACCACAGCCTCAGACCAAGATCCCTTGAGGTTGGTCAGTGTGTGATGATGCTAACTGAACTCATGGTCTTGTGCTGGCCAGAGGTCAAGGAGTGCCAGATAGCCTCTTGGAATCCACCATGATGGATATTGGTGCCATTGCAGTTGGCCAGTCTGCAGGTCGTCCTCTCTTTGCCCTTCGCAGTACTGGGGCCACGCCTTCTGATCAAGTAAGTACGCAGAAAGTGATCACATCTTTTCAATAACTGACCCCAACAGTATCGGAAAATTATACTGGAGTTATTTCAGACATCTAAAAGTATTCGGAAAAAGCAAGTGTTGGATGAAATGACCAAACAAGGCCTTTCACCAGACCAGAAAGTGCTTGGAGCAGTTCTCAAGGTTGGTGTCATGTATGTGATAGATTGACGGATCACCCCACTTCCATGGCAGGACCTTTGTCACAGCAGAGGCTCTCTGTGGTATCTCCAGGGAACATAACAGTATCACAACTTATGGCAGAGAACTCATGGAAACACACATACACACACACACACACAATACATGCACAATTCACAACTGCTGTTCTGTTTCTTCTTTGTCACCACCATGACTACCCTCCTGTGGCACATTGCCTATCTTCTCATTGTCCTGTTGTGTTTTTGACTTGTGTATTCGAATAATGGCCTGGAGACTGCTTGAATCTAGATGTACATCTGCGTCGTCATCAGACCTGCTGTTGGTGTGTATGGATGGGTGGTGAGGGGGTGATGAAAGAGTAGCTAACTCTATGTAGTGGCTGTGGGGGGGTGCGGCCAAGCGTTGATCAGACATGAACGTGCTGTGTATGGCTGCCTGGTTAGTGTCCGAGTCATCTATTGAGTATATGGACACAGGAGAGTTGGAGGAGGTATCATCTTCAGCTGCAGCATTAACAGGTATGGTAGGTACCATGGGATCAGGAAATTTGAACAGCCTGTTGATACGTGACATCTTGGCTACCCTAAGCTTCTCTTTGTGGTTCAGCAAGCACTTCTTTGCTGCCATGCAGGAAATTTGGTCCTGAAACTGAAACTTTGGAGGCAATGCAGGCCGCTTTCTTGACAAGCTTTGTTGGATGGTGAGGAAGAGACAAGACCTGTCAGCTGGATCTGATGCAAAATCCACATCCTGTATGGGTGGAGCACTGTGTTCAAACTGCATACACTGCCACATACTTACCTGTAGGAACACTATGTTTTGGACCACACCCCAACCTGCTCGTGGAACTGGTGAAAGAACTGGGCTGACCAACATTACTTCTGTATCCGTGACAACCATGAAATGTTCACTGATCCTGCATTAGTTGGTCATGATGCACGGATGGTGGGTGTGGCCTGCATGCACTGGATGGTGGGTGTGGCCTGCATGCATGTTGACTTACTTGTTATCAGAGACGCCTTTGCAGGCAAACAGGTTACAGTTGCCTGTATGTGGAGGGAAGGAAGTAGGTGTGGTTTAAGGTGTGGCTTATGCATCAGGAAGTGGGTGTGGTTTAAGGTGTGGCTTAACCTTACTCAGGTTAATAGATTCTCCAACATGAGCCGAGTACTCAGATGGCCAAAATGGTAGCTCTGAGTCCTTCGGCAGCTTATAGACCTCATGATGAAGGTTGAATATGGCAAGGAACACTCTCATGGCCTTTTGAAGAAGAGAGGTCATCACTTGTGAGGTCATCACTTGTGACCCACAAAATAACATACCTTTCTAGATTTTTCTGTATCTCCATTAGGAAGTCGCTTAGTGAAGTCTACCCCAGTAGTGGGCGTGTCAATTGGTGGAAGGAGCATACACCCATCCATGGCCAGAGAATTAAGCTTGACATTAAAGGCCATCTCATTTCGGTACTCCTCTTCAAACATGTCCAAAAACACCTCATCCCCAGGCCCCTGTGGTAGTGTGCACACAATGACCATAGCTACACCTCATCCCCAGGCCCCTGTGGTACAATGACCATAGCTACACCTCATCCCCAGGCCCCTGTGGTAGTGTGCACACAATGACCATAGCTACACCTCATCCCCAGACCCCTGTGATACAATGACAGTACAGTGATTGATAAAACCACCACTATATATTGAATTAGTAGCTACTTGTTACAATTATTTACATAAATGTTTGTTTACACATCTGCAAGTGATAATACAATACGTAATTGTATCTCTTTATGCCCATAAAAGGATTGTGTATACACAACACATATGCTTACACACATGCTCACACAGACACATACTCACACATCACACACATACACACATGCTCACACACATACATACTGTGTAGAATAGCCGTAGCTGCATTATGCTGGCTTCATATGCATTTTCTATTGCTGCAAAGTGTTCATCCTTCAATGGAACAGAATCAGACTGATCCACCAACTTATTCAACAGTTGGATTGCCAGGTGTAGTGTGATAAGCCTAACAGGGTTGCCTAGGGAGAGGCGCAATTAATTGAGCAGCTTATCTCACCAAGTATCTAGTTGGCCATACCATTCTGTGTAGCCCTATACAGAATGTTGATCAGAAGTGTGACCAGTTCTCCGTTGTATTTGGGCACTCCCCCCTGTGCCGATACCAGAGTGAGCAAATGAAATAGGTGGGCTCTAATAAAAGCTTACAGAGGGAGTGGGCTTCAATTGAAATGCTTCAAGTAGCATTGGATTAATACCTGCATATGTATGCGAATGAATAATTACAATGTAAGCAATGAAGTTGTCCTGCTGAGGGTTACCCCATCCCTCTTATCCTGCATACCTTCTCTGAGGACTACCCCATCCCTCTTAACAACATTTCTATCCTCTCCATCTTCCTTACTTCCTATCCCTTTCCCTAAGTTATTGATCACCTCCAAACCCCTCCCCTCACCTCCAAACCCCTCCCCTCACCTCCAAACCTCCCGTCCCCTCCAAACCCCTCCCTTTACCTCCAAACCCCTCCCCTCACCTCCAAACCCCTCTCCTCACCTCCAAACCTTCCCCTCCCCTCCCTCTCTTTCCCCTCCCTCCCTCCCCTTGCCTCACCTGGATTCATTATCATACTCAACAAGAGAGACAAAGAGAAGAAACATCGAGAGTCAGCAGAGTGAATGACCAGAGCCTTGAACACAGCATCTCTCAAGGAGGGATCTGATATAGTGATGCCATGAGCCTTGAACACAGCATCTCTCAGGGAGGGATCTGATATAGTGGTGGTGTGGCATGGACTGATGGACGTCTGATGGGTAGAGAAGGTGGCTGCAGGCTGGCAGACATTGTAACCACCTTACCTTTATAGGACTTCCACTCTCACCAACATCACTGAGGCCAGCCCCTGTAACCAATGAATCTCTTGTTCCATCTGAGGAAGGCGTTCCAGTACTGCTGGTACTATTGACATAGGAGTGGTCTGGCCCCGCCCTTGGCCCCACCCCCACCACTCTACCCTCCTCATTCATCTCCATCTCATCCACACTTCTCTTCCTCCAATGAATCTTCACAGGACGAGCTGGGACATAGCCGGTGGTGGGTTCTAAGCCAGTGTCAGGTGGCAGAAATCCTCGAGCAGTTCTGTGGACCTGTAACATAAATGATTAATGATTAATGCTTAAGTAGGGAAGGGGAAAGATGGAGGGAGAGGGAGATGTGGGAAGGGAGGGAGGGAGGGAGGGAGAGGTGGGAAGGGAGGGAGGGAGGGAGGGAGAGGTGGGAAGGGAGGGAGAGGGAGAGGTGGGAAGGGAGGGAGGGAGGAGATGTGGGAAAGGAGGGAGGGAGGAGATGTGGGAAGGGGAGGGAGGGAGATGTGGGAAGGGAGGGAGGGAGGGAGATGTGGGAAGGGAGGGAGGGAGGAGATATGGGAAGGGAGGGAGGGAGAGGGAGATGTGGGAAGGGAGGGAGTGAGATATGTGGGAAGGGGAAAGATGGGAGAAGAGATATACCAGGAGGGACTCACAAGGGACACCTGGGTGAAATTGCTGGGTAAAGATAGTGACCCATCTCCACTCAATATGAAGTATGCCAACATGGTGACAAGTGTGGGATGGGACAGTGTGCTGAACACCTAGAGGCATATGGTAAGGACAGGGGGAATAAAAGGCAGCCATACCTGTGAGAGAAGGAAGGCAGCCATTGTGGTACTGATGTGAGGACTGGTCTCCTAACATGTGGGTGTGAGTGTACGTGTGTGGAGTATGAGGATGTATACGCATGTGTGGATGTATGGTTTGTGGTGTGGAAGTGTGGTTGGGAGGTGTATAATATGAAAGTAAAGGTAATATCCTCATCAGGTAGGTCAGGACACACACACATACACACACACATACACACACCAGACCTCCCTCATGTCCCCCTCCCCTCACCCTCACCCCCTAACTACCTTGGAGGACCTTTGGTCTGATAAGGAGAAGGCATACAGAGGAATGAGCAGACGGTTGAGGAGGTGGTCAACCAGGATATCACTCAGACTTTGTACTTGGAGGGAAAGGATGTCGTTGAGATAATGCAGGTGGTCCAAGTGTTCTGCAACCATGCACTCCAGCTTGTTTCTATGGTGATGCCTTGCAAAGGTGGATGGAAAAGAGATTTAGTGTCAAGTGATGTGTGTGGTGTGTGTGTTCGTACTGTGCTGGTGATATAAGCCACTCGTCCATGCTTATGGCATGGCACCCTATCAGCCAGGTGAGATTTGAGAAGTAAGGGGAGGCGCCCTTATTGCAGATGAACTGTATGGCTGCCGCGTTTTCAACTGGCAAAAAGAGGACTGGTTAGCAAGACAGCTAGTCACCTCTGGGCCAACCTTTGAACACGTTCAAGGTCAGGGTACGAACAGCTATTCTGACCATGCTTTCACTGTGACTAAAGAATTTGACAGCTTCAGTATACAGAGGAAAGCCTCTCAGATGCTGCAAGGAACCCACCAGCAGTTCAATACACACAGAGAGAGCCCAAAATACGTGGGACCAATGGACACACACCTCATTACAGAAGAAGTGTATTGTATGCTTGTTAAGCTTGAAGGAGAGAGTCTTAAGGAAAGAGATGTAGTATGCCAGAACCTCCTCATCAGAGAAGTCCAATTTCAATACAATTAGTGAGTTGACATGATTATTGGAAAGGAGATAGTCTGCAGGCAAACTGGTATTTCACTGGCACACACACACACAAACACACACACACACCACTTACAGATGGATGTTTCATTGCGAATATTTTCAAACATTATGTTCAGGGTCTGAAGAAGCTGAACACACACATAACGGCCACACTTCTGTGTGAGAGTTTTTAGAAAGTAGCTCTGCATGTTTTTCTCCAGAAAGAAGCTGGATACGTCAACAACCAAGTGGATAAGTTTGCTTCACGAATAGACAATCTACATATTAATAAACTCACTCAAATACTCTCGAGTCATTCTGGTCTCCCCATATCAGGATCTCTGCAATTCCTCTAAATATTTCCACAACCGTATTCCTGTTGCTTTCAGTGACCACTGAGTTACGCTCGAGCTGCTGATGGAGACTCCTGGGGGATGGGTCCACATGCGTAGGCCGCACTCTTATTCCAATTAATACTCACTCTGCGATGTTAGAAAACTCACTTTAACTGCTCTAGTGAATGCACGTTTTTTGGTTTCCACAGTATCTCACTCAGCCAGCTCCTTTGTTTCTGTGCGTTCGACATTTAAAAGTTAACATTGCAATTATTAAAAATATATTCATCTGCTTCGTTGCTGTCATGGAAACAGTAGTTTAGAATTTAAACATGGGCGACGAAACCAACGCATTAGACCTGGTATCTACCATCGGTTTTGCAGGTATGCAATATTAGTTGCCATAGCACATTCAGTGCAGTCCTTGCGTGGTGCAGGAGGAGTGAGAGGAGGCCTGTTAGCGCACCCTGACGGGCAACATGTTGTCTACCCGCTTGGATGTACAATAGTCGTGCAGAACTTGGCAACACAAAAGCAAGCGTTCCTGGAAGGACACTCGAATAATGTGTCCTGCCTTGCGTGCTCGCCTTCGGGACAGTTCCTGGCGTCTGGCCAGGTCACCTTCATGGGTTTTAAGGCAGATGTTATCGTGTGGCAGTTCTCGGAGAGAGCTCTTTACTGCAGACTGACTTTGCACAAGGTCAGAGTGCAAGCACTGGCATTTTCTCCAAATGACAAGTACCTTGCCACACTGGGAGGCCAAGATGATAACAGGCATGTTTTTTTAAATTAATTTAAATACCTCCCAATATGATATATGCTGCTGTCGTGGCAGCGTGGTGATTTGGAACATTGCTACTAAAGATGCTCTTTGTGGCAGTCAGGCATGCTTAAACAGCGTTGGACCGGTGTACGCATTAGCGTTTAGCAGGCAGCAGGACGACGTGTTGGTGACTGCAGGAAAGTAAGGTGTGCACAACTAACCCACCTGATTTAATCTATCCTTTTCTTTCCACACAGGCACACGTTGCGTGTATGGGAAATAAAAGCTGACACACACAAGATAATTGCAACAGATTGTAACCTAGGCCAGATGAAACGTGTAGTTAACTGCCTTCAGATGGCAGCTGACGATGAGCATGTGTATTGTGGTACTACTACAGGAGACATACTCCAGGTAAGAGAGACAGCCCCAAATGTGTCACATGATATTTGCACCACCTCCTCCTGTCCTTCAAGGTTAACATTAACACAAAACTGCTCAGACATTTTGGACCCCAGAAAGAGAAGTTCAGTCTTGGAGTGACCTCCCTCCAACTGCTCCCCTCGGACGATCTATTGATGGGGGGAGGGGATGGAACCATAGGAGTGGTGCGTGGAGCTCCAAGCTTCAAGTTATTGAAGAGTGCAAAGGTCATCGGGGAGGTGACTTCAGTTGCTCTCAGGGGCAGTGGCAACCAGGTAAGGACTGGGCATTAGACCGAAGGTAGGGGCTCCACTGGTTATCAAATGTCCCCTCTAGTTCTTTGTGGGAACAGACACTTCCCAGCTGTATCAGTCTTCCTTCCAAGACTTCAGTCCAACATTAATGAGAGCCTGTCACAACACTCCTGTGAACGACATTGCATTCCCATTGTAGGACTTCCCTCTCTCCCCCCCCCCCCCATCCCACCTCCCCCCTCACTAAAATGGAGTCTTCCCTTGACTACAGGGAATCCTCAGAACTGTTTGCCACCAGCAGTACAAATGACGTCAGGGTGTGGCACGCAGGCACAGGGAAAGAACTGCTGCGGCTGGTGGTACCCAACATGACATGTCACGCTGTGACCTTCACTCCTGATGGGAAGGCCATCATCACTGGTACGCATCTGTACCAGTACTGATCCAACTCACCTCCTCATGCGTCCTCAGCCTGGAGTGATGGGAAGATAAGAGCGTTTTACCCCGAGAGTGCCAGGCCAATGTATACCATACATGACGCCCATCACAAGGTTTGCACAGGTGCCTTCTAACCATGCATATCTGTACGACCTTGCTACCTCAGGGGGCAACTGCAGTGGCCTGCACTTCTGACAGCCATAGTCTGATCAGTGGTGGTGGAGAGGGGGAGGTGAGGGTGTGGGAGATAAGGGACAGTGCTCAGTACCTGAAGGAAGCCCTCAAGGAACACAAAGGTGCCATCACATGCATCAAAGTACGCAGAGATGATTCCGAGGTAAGTACGGAAGATGACCTTAACTAATTAAGGTCACCTAAGGAGCCTAGGATAACTACCTAAGGTAACCTAAGATAACCTAAGGTAACCTAAGATACCTACGGTAACTTTTAAGATACTAAATGCATGCGATTACGGTTGATTTTCTCTTGCAGTGTGTTTCTGCCAGCAATGATGGCACGTGCATTATTTGGGATCTAAGGTGACTAGTTAACTTAGAGCCCATTTGAATTAACTACAATAATGCACACATCAGACATCTGGTACGGAGTCAAGTGGTATTTGCCAATACAATGTTTCGGTCTGTCTGCTACCACCAAGATGAATGTCAGATTATTACAGGGGGCACAGATAGAAAGGTATGGTTGGCAATTTCCCTACAAACCCTTTCAATGGCCTTCCCCATTAAAGATTGGCTACTGGGAAACATACGATGGGTCACAGATTCGAGAGTTGGAGGGAAGCCAGACAGATTCTATAAACGGTATGGACATCAATGGTAGCTACTTTGTCACAGGAGGTGGTGACAAGCTTGTCAAGGTGAGGTGGTCATATCCATAACATCTCTTCCTTCACCAATAACTCTGTACCTAGGTGTGGCGTTACAATGAAGGAACAGTCACCCACGTAGGGGTGGGTCACAGTGCTGAAATAACCAAGGTGAAGATATCTCCAAATGGCCAACACATAGTGAGTGTTAGTGTGGATGGAGCCATCCTCCGGTGGAAGTTTCCCACCCACAAGAAAGCAGAGGAGAACATGGATAGTACAACATAGCTGCCCATTTGGAGCCATCTAATAACAGTTGAACAAAAACGGTCATAAGAAAACACAAACTACACAAGATATATATATATAATCACACACACAGGCACACACAACTACAGCTCTCATCCCCAGGCCGGCTGTTTTGAATAAGAAATTATCAGTTTGTTCGCCGAGCCATACAACTGATGGTCGTGGGAGAGGGAGAAGGGGAGAATTAAACCTGATACACGTCGACGATATATGAATCCTTACTTCACACAATGTCTCCAAGGACTGATCGGGAGCAGGACAGAACGCTTGTTGTAAGTACACGAACTACACAAGAAGAGGTATCATTTTACATCACACGTTCTACAAATGGCGGAATAGCTTTTGGCGCGCTTACCACTGATTCCTGTGGTTCACACTGGAGGTTCTGCTTCAGCCATTGCAGGAGCCAGCTAATTTTACGTGTCTTATCAACTAAGAACTTGTTCGACTTAATAATGGGTGTGTTTGGCAAAGGCTTTAGGCTTAGGATCACTGTAACGGCAAGCGTGTGGTAAAGATACGAACAGCTCTAGTCCTCGTTGTAAAAACACACCTTTATCCGTCTGAGCTTGTGCTTCATCTTCGGCCATTTTGTTTTTGCACGATTCTATTATTAAAAGTATTTACGTCTGCCCCGCCCATCAACGTTGCACACTAGATGTCTGTGAAGCGATCGGAAAGACTTAAAAGAAAAAGGGAACAATTTTACAGTGAAGTGGAGACAAAGAGGCTTAAGGATTCTCTCGAGGTGCCTAATGAAACGTGCCTCGTATCCTCGTGTCAAGTAGTCCCAGAAAACCACCGGCCACACCCTGTACGATGCACTAAAGAATTTTACACACGACCTTGCATCGACCTAGCCAGAGCACTGTTGGGATGCGTACTTGTAAAGTGCAGCGAAGAGAAAGTGTGCAGGGGAATTATAGTTGAAACTGAAGCGTACCTTGGTGGCGAAGATAAAGCAGCCCACTCTTACGGCGGGAAGAGGACGGAGCGTAATGCAGCAATGTTCATGGCTCCGGGAACTGCTTATGTCTACTCCGTATACGGCATGCATCATTGTTTTAATATCTCCAGTGATGGCGATGGTGCGGCCGTGTTGGTGAGAGCTTTGGAGCCTTTCGAAGGAATGGACGAAATGGCGGCTCGAAGGAAAGGCGGGAAAAAGAAGTCACGGGAGTTGTGCAATGGTCCTGCAAAACTGTGCGAAGCCTTGGGCATTGACAAGAGCTGTGATAAGCTGGATTTGATGACGAGTTCATCTATGTGGGTAGAAGAGGGTGAGGGTGACAAGGAGATAACCGCAGCCAAGAGAGTAGGCGTGGACTACGCAGGAGAATGGGCCGACAAACTTTTGAGGTTCTACATAAATGGCAACGCATGCGTTAGCAAAAAGTAAAATTTGCAAATATTGGAATCATGTATTATTTGCGTGTTCTCTTCTAACTCGCTGACGTAATAATAACAGCCGGTGGTCCAAGTTGAGTCTTGGAACGAGCACAACTGTGGGGTTTTTTGCAGCAGCCAAAGAAGGAAGGTGTTAAGAATGGATGCGGGTGCGTGCATTCCCCTGGCTGTGGTAGTTGGGGTTAAAAAGCACTGCAGGAGCTCAGCCTCTAGTGAAGTTACAGGAGATGTCCAAGTAGTGACCTTAATGAGAGGAAATACTTGGGTATCCTAGGGTATCCTAGGCATATCCAGCTGGCCTGGTAGTGTGTGTGTGTGTGCCTTATATATGCATAACAGAACATGAAATAAAGATAAGTTGTTCAGAATTTTATTACAGTTTTACATATTATCCTTATCAGTCGTACCCTATAACCTAAATATTCTTTTGAGCCTGGTCAAAAAAAAAATGCAGTACTTTTTATGAATACAGTTGCTGTTTTAGACAGAGTGGTCCGAAATGTACGGGAGTGCATGCATTCCTTCAGGTCAAGGAGTACTTGCCATAGCTAATTATAAATTAAATGCTCAGTTGTGCTAAAATGGAACGTGCAATTGGAACTGTGTAAGAATAGCTTTGTAGCATACAATGCAGAATCAAAAACATCTGAAAACTTTTTAAAATGTGTTCCAAATTCTTGCCAGCTTACTTATTTGTAAGGTTTTCCTTGTCTGGTATTCACACAAATATGATATGTGGTTATGAAAGTCATCAAGAACCAGACATACTGTTGCATACCATTCCCCAGCCTCCTCCACACACAAGGAATCATTTTAGTGATAGTACATATGTTTTTTAACATACAAGGAGACTTGAACAGAGAGATGAACAGATCACATACAGACAGTTTCACAATTGATGCTAATCACAACGTCCAGCTATTCAACATGAAACCCCACTGTTTGCTCAATTGCACACGTTAATTTTTCATAAAGCTTCTCATATGTTTCATAGGCTGGTAAATCTAGGCGATTGAAGCTATCAGGAGACAAGGGGATGAACAAAGCATGTACGAAGAGTCACTGCTAACCATGTGTGTGCCTTGGGCAGATTGTCAGTAGACACATCCAACACATGTATAGTGAAAAGCCTAGGCCCTGCAGCACCAGTTGAGCCTGGGGGAAGGAGGAAAAATAATTCAAGATATTTAGATTAGTTAACCAACACACCTTGCAGTGCTTTGAACCCTTCTAGAGGCACTCGCGAAGAGCCAGTGACAAACTGAAGCAATCGAGCTCTTTTCTCGTCATCATAGGACTCCACAGCCTACATGAAGAGGTTTGTCATGGCACGTGAACCAGATGAGACCATGTGACCATACCTTCCAGAACCACTTCACCACATCGCTTTCAGCTGTACAGTGCTTTAATCTCGTGTTGGCCTTCCAATCTGAAACGTCCACCTTCCCCAGTCCACTTATCACCAGTTCTAGCTCCTTCTCATCGAAGGACTTGAGCAGTTCCGGAGGTATCAGCTCATGAAAGCCTGTCTGTAGAGCAAGGAACTGCTTCTCAATACCTGCCCTGAACCTCCACTGGACGTACAGCCTGGATAGACAGGAGTAATCATTAGCACCCCAAGGGCACCTCAGGGTCACCCCACCCCAGCACACAGAGGCACCAGGTAGCACCCAGGTGCACCCCAGCACCTAGGGGCACCCCAGCACCTAGGGGCACCACAGCACCCAGGAGCACCCCAGGGGCACCACAACACCACCTCACCTCACGTATTCATCTTTGTTCTCATTGGTGACAGGGATATCCTTGCCATTGGGTTTCAGGTCATGATAGGTAATCTTACCAAACCTGTCATGTTCCACTGAGAATGTGGTATCTATGTACCCTTCAATGTCATTCTCCCTGTTAGGACCACAGGAAGTCATGCATAAGGAAGGTAGGTGAGTGGATAAGGAAGGGAAGGTGAGGGACAATAGGGAGGGAGGGGAGGGACAAGAGAGGGAGGGAAATAAGGGAAGAGAAGAGCTTACAAGGTCCACTTTAGGCTTCGATAAAATTCAGGGTCCACAGTCTCCATGTCATCAAGGGTTATGGTCAAACCTAGCAATTGCTAATAAGAGCGAGATGCCAAAGTGACCACCAGGGGCTGCCATTTAATGCCCACCACTTGCCTTATAGAAGGGAAGGGTGAACCCTCCATCTATGTACATGCCATGGAACACAGCCAAACCAATCACCCTGCCCACAAAGTAGAAGTACGAGAGGTGCTCCTGTGAAATGAGATCAGAAATAGATCAGACATGGGACCAGCAATTATGCATGACTGACAGGATTGATGGCAGAATCTGGATTAATTTGGAGAGTGTATATGTCATCCCGTGAGTACTGGAAGAGGCCATAGTAAGGGTTCAACATCTCATGGCTCAACAGATACAGCCATTCTCTGGCAATGCCTCCATAGTCAAGTCCGTCTTCTCCTCGGAAGCGTATCAGTAGCTTCTTCTTCAAGTCACGCACACGCAGCTTCATTACCTGACGGTAGGACTCCTCGAACACGCTGTCACGTGATGTTTCTATCCGGCAGTGGCCTGTCTGATGCTGCATGGCACTAAGCTGGGACCTAAGGATCTTCATCTTATGAACAAGATCTCTCTTGCCCTGCACCACTGGGATGTTATCCACCACTGGGGCTGGCCTTCTCTGTGGTGGTGGTGCTGTAAGCCTTGGATCTGCAAAGTATAGATAACAATACACACTCACACAGGCTCCACCTACTCGCAATACTCCACCCATCCACTATCGTATATGGGAAATGGAAAAATAGATATACAAGTGAACCAGTAGGTAGATTCATATACTAGTGAACCAGTAGGTAGATTACTGACATATACTAGTGAGCCAGTAGGTAGATTACTGACATATACTAGTGAAACAGTAGGTAGATTACTGACATATACTAGTGAACCAGTAGGTAGAACTGACATATACTAGTGAACCAGTAGGTAGATTACTGACATAAACATAAAATTACACCCACCAGTGAATTGTGTGGTTCTGTTGAGGTGGTTGACAAAGTATTGCCTGCCATGAGCAGTGCTTCTTATCTCCCAGCCATCTGGCAGGGGACCCAGATCGACAGCACTCACCTCAATATCCCTGCAATCAGACCGCTATGAATACACACATCTACACATAGCGGCCTGGGAACCCCCAATGTGGCCAGTGTCACTTGCCTGAAGCGGGGATCGTGCCAGGTACTGACACCAGTTGCCCGATGAATGAAGTACACCTGGCCTTGGGCAGTAGTCCTTTGCTCTACATATGTGTGGGTGTGTGTGTGTGCATGTGTGTGAGAGACATCCAGCTCATCCTCGTCCCCAGCCTCACCCTCATCCCCAGTCTCACCATAGCCTTCAGGGAGCTGCAGATCGTGGTGGAGGGTGTTTCTGCTCAGGTATAGTTGCTGTTGTGTGGTAGGCCTCCGACGAATACTGTTCCTTGAAATAACAACTGTCTGGGCATTGTTCGTACTATTCCCGCCATTTTCATTGTTCCCGCCATTTCCTGCACTCCCACTGTTCCTTACGATCCCCACACTCCCATTATTTCCTGGCTCAACGCGTACGTCTGATGTTGTTGTGAGGGGAGGAGGTGGAGGTAGGGCTTCCTCTTGGTCTGGTGAAGGTGGGTGTGGCAACATGTCTGTCTGTTGTATACCAGTGTCTTCCTCAGTCTGGCACTGCGTTTCCTGTACTGCTTCCTGTACCGCTTCCTGTACCACTTCCTGCTGAGCCGTGGATGATGGTGGTGGGGGGTGGTCCAGGGACTCAGAGGTGTTGCCACTCCCACCAGCGGGGGGGTTGGTCAGCTCCTCCCCTGTGGCTGCCCCCTCAGTGCTATATGCTCTCCTGACAATGGGGGAGTCCCTACTGATGACGGGGGAATCCCCACGTCCTTCAACTGCCACACCCCCACTGAACCTCCTCAGACTTGACACAGATGGTACACACGTTGTCAAGGGAACACGAGGCAGTGTGTGCACACCCTCATAGCCAGGTCTTAAAAATAATCCAACACACACAGACGGTCAAGACATAGGGTTCCCAGACCCAATCACAGACACATACCTTGTTGGCTTCTCCCACTGTGTGGTCCGCGTGTAGTGGTTAATGAAATACTCACGACCATGAGGTGTGCGACGTCTCTCCCACCTGTGGGCAGTGCAACAAGCTTAGCATAGCAGATAGTTTTCTTGAGTAGATGCCAACCAAACCTACGGTGTGTAATATCTGCTACTTGTGTGACACAAAACTGCATGACACCTACTTGTATGCTAACAGGGCAAACAACATACCATATATGAGGGGGGGGAGGGGAGGGGAGAGGGGAGGGGAGAGGGGAGGTGGGTAGGTCATCTCTAAAAGGCCCAACTCTTGCTTTAGGCTGTACAGACCCATGACCACACCCTCATCATTGGCCACACCCTCATCCCCCATTGGCCACACCCCCACTCACCCTTCAGGAAGCTCATCTGCTGTAGGTGGTAGAACAGCAGCACTTGATGAGATGCTCGAGTGATCACGTGATGTTAGGCTGACTGCCAGTCAGATATAACAAAGAGATTGATAAAAGCTTTCACTCAATACCACCCACCCACCATTATCATTATACCTGTCACACCCTCACCTCACCACAACACACCCACTCCTAACCCTCACCTCATCACAATACACATCCACTCCCAACCCTCATCTCATCACAATACACACCCACTCCAACCCTCACCTCATCACAATACACACCCACTCCCAACCCTCACCTCATCACAATACACACCCACCCTTACTACACACACAACCCTCACCTCATCACAATACACGTCACACCCTCCCCTCATTACAATACACACCAAACTCTCACCTCATCAAAATAGACACATCACACCCTCACCTCATCACAATAGACACATCACACCCTCCCCTCATCACAATACACACCACAACCTCACCTCATCACAATTGACACACCACACCCCACCTCATCACAATTGACACACCACACCCTCACCTCATCACAATAGACACACCACACCCTCACCTCATCACAACAGACACACCACACCCTCATCTCATCAAAATAGACACATCACACCCTCACCTCATTACAATAGACACACCACACCTCACCTCATCACAGTTGACACACCACACCCCACCTCATCACAATAGACACATCACACCCTCACCTCATCACAATAGACACATCACACCCTCACCTCATCACACCTCACCTCATAACAATAGACACCACACCCTCACCTCATCAACATAACACCCTCACCTCATCACAATAGACCCACCACACCCTCACCTCATCACAATAGACCCCATACCCTCACCTCATTACAATACACACCACACCCTCACTACATACCTATCAGTTGACCTCTGACTTCCTCATCATCTGGACTTCCTTTCACCAGATTGACACGCTGATCTATGTCCACAACACACACAAGAAAACCAGGTGTTAAAATACCACAGCAGACTAAAGGGTGTGATACAATGCGTGGTTAGAGGTCTATCTGCTTACAGCCAGTGTCCTTCAGCCTGGCTATAGTTGGTGGGTTGAGCTTCACGCAGCCTAGAAACCCCGCCCCCTCTTTCTTGTGTACCTTGCGACTATTCCAAACACTCACTGTCACGGAATCCGAGCGGCTGAGAAAGCTGTAGGCGGGCGAGACAAGGCAGGATATTCAAACGTACGAAAACACTTAAACGGATTTGTTCATCAGACTAAGCCGTACGGAGGAGGCGCGGGCCGCCAGACAAAGAAGAATTGCAGTCTTACAGGTCATAATGTTGATTCCACTTGGGGTCCAGTGTGCCTTTCGTCACTTCTGTACAGTGGCATTGCCCGCTACCGTCAACACTGATCTTAGCGAATGGGTCCGGTAGCTCTGCGGCACATAAAAATTGAGCCAGCCATCAAATACGTTTATAGTGACTTACTGAAAAAGTCTTTCTTGGCAAGACCCTTCGCAGAATGCACTTGTGGAGTAGCACAGCATATAAAGTGTATGTAACGTCTTGTACGCGTTAAAACATACCGGTAAGGCGAAGCTTTGTCCTCCGCTGCGAGGAATCCATGACAGATTTTTTCGATTTTTTATTGCGCCCTAGGCTGTGCTGTCTGGTCAGGTCCAATACTGGTGCTGCACTCGTAGAAATAGTCGCATCCCTTCTGACAATATACGTTTCGCGGCCCCCCCTCCCCCCCTTGTGTTGGAGCAGCCGTTCAGAAGATCGCGTGATGCAGTCCAACTCACGTAAACATAATTAAAATTAATTCCTTGAGCCGAGGGTTAAAATGGCTATCGTCCGAGTAAGAGAACTCGTGGGAGCCTTTGATAAATGTGCCGACACAACAGAAGCGAATCATATTGCAAAGGAATGCGTGCATTTTCTGCAGAACTCGAACAAGCAGTCGCTTGAGGGTTTCCACGCCAACTTATGTGCTTCTATGTGTCGAGTAGCGTGTGCTGTAGAAAGTGAGCAATGTGGCTACCTTTTGCAGGCAGCTGGTGAAAATAATGAGTTGAATATAATTGTTGAGAATATCACTACATGTCCGTAAGTACTGGATCGTTAGTTACCGTCCACACAATATCGCACTTCACAATAGGACCATCGTCGCGGCCTGGCTTGCAAGACGAGCCAAGTTGTTATTCTCCTCAACTCGACTCATTTTTGAGCAGTGTAGACAACCTGTCAACGCCACGCTAACGCCTCTACAAGAGCACATCATTGGCTGCATGTGTCGTGTTCCTGACCTCATTTCAAATGCTCTCAGGCATTCCCTGGAACCTAGTCTTCTGCCAACGCCTCTTTTCACTGCACTTGCCCACACACTGATGAAGACCCTGGACCAGCTGTATCAAGCTATTAGAGGTGAAAGGCTGGGGACCAGATGATCTGAGCCATTAGAGGTGAAAGGCTGGGGACCAGGTGCAGGAGTAGGGCTGGGGACAAGTTATACAAAAAAAAGCGTGGTAATTGGCTGGGGACCAGGTGGTATGGAACGGAATCATGTTTTGATGTACATTGGTAACACACCATCTCTCTTAACATAGATGGTGTTTCATGCAGTACTGTATTTCCAGCAGCTCTGATAGGGAAGCTTGCACTCCTTGGACAGAAAGGTGGGGGAGGCTCCCTATTATGTTGTCAGTTACATTTCTAATAAACAGTGCCTTTGGCTTAGATGTGGTGATGCCTGTGGTTATAGCAGGCCTGGGAGATAAGACCAAAGGTGACCCTTTGTGGGAAAGAATAGCCCAGGCCTTGTTCCGTCATATACCAGACAGCAGTCTGGAGTCAGTGCTGGATGCAGTGATGACACATGCCAATCCGTGAGTCACCAAAGCTTGCTCATATACATCAAAGTGTTGCCCACATTTACATGAGGTGCAGTTTTCGGGCATGCCAGTTGTGTGCTAAACAGGTTTGGTTGTGTGCTAAACAGGTTTGGTTGTGTGCCAAACAGGTTTACTTTGTGCAGTGCTAAACCAGAGGCTCCAGATGTATGCAGACAGTTCTTTATGTGTCTGAATCAGGAGTGAGGCTGATCATTAGTGATTCATACATGAAGTGGTATAGATAATGTTGTGAATATGATCTCACCTCATGGATGAATTGCTATCAGTGATCAGCCAACGTCCTCTGTTGGGACTGGGGCCTAGGAACAAGTGATGCACATTGTGATGAGGCAAAGAACATACCTTAAACCATACTTGGAAAGGAAGGAGATGTCTAATGTTTGACCCTTTTAGGACCCTTGACCCACCGACTGTCATGAGGAGGCTCCTGGGTGATCTAATATTGCTTAACCCCAAGGTTAAGTTTCTTCTCACACACAAAGCCTTCCTAGTCAAAGTTCCAAACACACGACGGGTTCTTTTCAACCTGATTGGCTATTTGTCAGGTGACAAACTGACCCGAACGATGCTTGTTGAAGCCTTGTTGGCTTTACTGGATGTCTGGGGCAACAGCTCCGCCTTGCGACACATGGACCATAGACAGCACATGTGGCTGTCACAGCTGTTGATGCTAGCCCCCCAATATCTGGATGAAAGTGACATCACTCTGGTTAGATCAAGTACGTCATACCTTGTACCTCAATGAGGAACATTATTATATGTTTCTTGTGTGCAGAATTTCAGAGCTATGTTATGTCTGGTATACAGACACACATCGACAGTCCTGTTACTGAAATCAGACAGTGTGGCATGGTTGTAGGTGAGCGCCTGATGAACTGGCTAAACCACAAGGACTGCGGTGATGGTGATGGTGATGGTGATGGTACACATATGCTGACATTTGAGTATGAACCAAGTGCTTCTGTGGAAGAGCTGCAGAGATTGGCAAGGTTTGTGAGCGCTGGTTGATTTGGTCTGGGGATGAGTTCTCCATGTAGCCCTTCAGCTGTACAGAAGGAGGTGGAAGCCATTATAGCTGCAGCTGTCCCTCCACCTCCACCTCCACCTCCACCACCCTCTTCACAGACTGGCAGGTTTGGTGAGGGCCTTGTCAGGACTGCCTCCTACACTGATGTTGATAGGTATGAGTAATCACATGACTCAACAAGTCCTCCCAATGACCTTCCATGCACATTGTATAGTGTCCCTGGTCCTCCTCAGTGATGATGACCCTGTACCCCATGTCCCTGGTCCTCCTCAGTGATGATAACCCTGTACCCCATGTCCCTGGTCCTCCTCAGTGATGATGACCCTGTACCCCATGTCCCTGGTCCTTCTCAGTGATGATGACTCTGTACCCCATGTCCCTGGTCCTCCTCAGTGATGATGACCCTATACCCCATCATGTCCCTGGTCCTCCTCAGTGATGATGACCCTATACCCCATCATGTCCCTGGTCCTCCTCAGTGATGATGACCCTGTACCCCATGTCCCTGGTCCTTCTCAGTGATGATGACTCTGTACCCCATGTCCCTGGTCCTCCTCAGTGATGATGACCCTATACCCCATCATGTCCCTGGTCCTCCTCAGTGATGATGACCCTATACCCCATCATGTCCCTGGTCCTCCTCAGTGATGATGACCCTGTACCCCATGTCCCTGGTTCTCCTCAGTGATGATGACCCTGTACCCCATGTCCCTGGTCCTCCTCAGTGATGATGACCTTGTACCCCATGTCCCTGGTCCTCCTCAGTGATGATGACCCTGTAACCCATGTCCCTGGTCCTCCTCAGTGATGATGACCCTATACCCCATGTCCCTGGTCCTCCTCAGTGATGATGACCCTGTACCCCATGTCCCTGGTCCTCCTCAGTGATGATGACCCTGTACCCCATGTCCCTGGTCCTCCTCAGTGATGATGACCCTGTACCCCATGTCCCTGGTCCTCCTCAGTGATGATGACCCTGTACCCCATGTCCCTGGTCCTCCTCAGTGATGATGACCCTATACCCCATGTCCCTGGTCCTCCTCAGTGATGATGACCCTGTACCCCATGTCCCTGGTCCTCCTCAGTGATGATGACCCTATACCCCATGTCCCTGGTCCTCCTCAGGGATGATGACCCTATACCCCATGTCCCTGGTCCTCCTCAGTGATGATGACCCTATACCCCATGTCCCTGGTCCTCCTCAGTGATGATGACCCTATACCCCATGTCCCTGGTTCTCCTCAGTGATGATGACCTTGTACCCCATGTCCCTGGTCCTCCTCAGTGATGATGACCCTATACCCCATGTCCCTGGTTCTCCTCAGTGATGATGACCTTGTACCCCATGTCCCTGGTCCTCCTCAGTGATGATGACCCTATACCCCATGTCCCTGGTTCTCCTCAGTGATGATGACCTTGTACCCCATGTCCCTGGTTCTCCTCAGTGATGATGACCTTGTACCCCATGTCCCTGGTCCTCCTCAGTGATGATGACCTTGTACCCCATGTCCCTGGTCCTCCTCAGTGATGATGACCTTGTACCCCATGTCCCTGGTCCTCCTCAGTGATGATGACCCTATACCCCATGTCCCTGGTTCTCCTCAGTGATGATGACCTTGTACCCCATGTCCCTGGTCCTCCTCAGTGATGATGACCCTATACCCCATGTCCCTGGTTCTCCTCAGTGATGATGACCTTGTACCCCATGTCCCTGGTCCTCCTCAGTGATGATGACCCTATACCCCATGTCCCTGGTTCTCCTCAGTGATGATGACCTTGTACCCCATGTCCCTGGTCCTCCTCAGTGATGATGACCTTGTACCCCATGTCCCTGGTCCTCCTCAGTGATGATGACCCTGTACCCCATCATGTCCCTGGTCCTCCTCAGTGATGATGACCTTGTACCCCATGTCCCTGGTCCTCCTCAGTGATGATGACCTCATACCCTATGCCTCGGGAGAAGACCCTCCCTCGGATCAACCGCTCCCTCCTCGATACCTGAGGACATGCCTAGCTGCACTGGTATCACCTGAGAGCCCCTCCCACTTTGAGTCTGCATTGGCTGCAGCAGAGTCATTGGTGAGGGCCCTACCCCCTGACGTGGGGGAGGTGGCTACAGAGCTCACCAAAGTGTTGCTTCATACCTCTGATAACTATGCTCTGAGCGACTTTGCAAGGCTGAGGCACAGAGCTATGGTTGCCCTGGCAGTGAGCTGCCCCAAGCAGAGTGTTCCCTACCTCACTGCTCAACTGTATGGGCCTAACTACAGTATCAGACAGAGGATAGATATACTGGAGGTGAGCCCTTTAATGCTGTATGGTGATTGTACACTGTTCTCATGTTCTAAGGCTTCTTAGGATTAGCAGATGGGGGAGGGGGAGGGGGAGGGATGGGGGAAGAGGGAGAAAGCTCAAAATGCAGTATAGATTACACCTTCTACCTTAAACCACCTAACATCATATGAGAGGTGGACCATGATGAGGTGGACCAAGGGAGGGTGGTGATGAGGTGGACCAAGGGAGGGTGGTGATGAGGTGGACCAAAGGGGGGGGGGGGTGGAAGAAGTAGAAGCAGCTCTGTGGGTTGTGGTTGATGGTTCTTATGTAGCAGTCTTTATTGTTGGTTGTCCTGGGGTCATGAAAATCAGTGAATGCCTCTGAATGGTTGTCATGGTTACACTACAGGTCATTTCAGCAGCAGCACTAGAACTTTCTACACCTCAATCAAGTCCCCAGGCCAGTACTCAGGCACCAGCGATGGTATCACGTCCAGGAAGCAGAGTTTGGGAGGGTGTAGTCAGGGAGAGGCTGAAAGCCAAAACAAGGGTAATATCCAAGGTGAGCTACCTGTGGTGTGTGTGTATGTGATCATGTGCAGTGTGTGGCCATGGGGTGTGTGTGTGTGTGTGTGTGTGTGTGTGTGTGTGTGTGACCATGGGTAGTGTACCCATGGTGACCAACATATGTGGTGTGGTAGCCTTACATGTGTTACATTGCATCTCTTTTGCTAAATTGCAGTAATCTTTTGTTTATGTCCATCCCAGGGCCCAGTCAGGACTCCTCCCACTGCTGTGCCTAACAGGTTTGCCCCAGTGGCTCCACTCTTCTTCTTCCCTCTGATGCAAGCTTATGACCAACCACTGAACTGCCTGGACCTCCTTGGTGCAGACAGTCTCGTACTGGGAAGCCTACTGCATACGTTGGGTGTGGTCATCCATGCAGCCACACACGCACCACTGCTTCCCAGAATGGCAGCTGCTCTGGTGGACTTTCTATGGGCTCTTCGCTACCATCCAAACATGTAGGTGTACCGTTATGTTACCGTGTGGCTTCACTGGGCACAGCTATGTGAGGCAGGGTATCCTCTTTGCCATGGCGATGATGTTGGAAGCTACACACACCTTTGCCTTCGTTGGTGAACTGGAGAGTGAGCTGACAGAAGTGGTGCAATGGCTGAATGGTATGTGTGTTGTGCCAGTGGTGTTAACCTTTAATACTTTATGATTTTTTAAAGACGTCGCCAGCAATGATAGCGACAATGACTGCCGCGGACTTGCTAGACAAAGCTTATCTATTCTCAAAGTGTCGCTTCAAGAACTGAAGTTGAACTCACAATGACTTTTGTTCCATTGCGGACTTAATTAGTCGTTATTAAGTGTTTATATATCGCACCGACGCGACTGCGATGCTCCATGATAACAGGAATGGCAACACGAGTGGTGGCATTGTGGTTTATCCTCGTGTGCTTGTGTCAGACAAAGGGACACATTCACTCTCAAAAGATACTTCACATAGAGCAGGATCGTGTCACCTTAACAACGTGGATAAGTGCGTTATCCTCAGCGCTCGTCGTAGGAGCGTGTGGCGTATTCCCGCTGATCGTAAATCGATGGATGAAGTTGGGGTCTGTTAGTGGCGATTCGAAGTGGATGAAGGCGATACTGAGCTTCGCAGTTGGCGGGCTGCTGGGCGATGTTTTCCTCCACCTGCTGCCTGAAGTCTGGGGCAAACCTCAGAAAATAGACAGTCTCTGGACCGGGCTGTGGACGCTGTGTGGTCTTATGGCATTTATGATAGTTGAAAAGGTGGCAAAGTGTACCGAACACTCCTGCGTCAATGGCTCACGCGTCGAGCATTCATCCAAATGGCTGGGTAAAGACATAACCGGATACCTTAACCTCGCTGCCAACTGTACGGATAATTTGACCCACGGCTTGGCCATAGCTGCTAGTTATGCTGCCAGCCCTGTAGTGGGTCTACTCACAACACTAGCCATCCTATGTCACGAAGTTCCACATGAGATAGGTGACTTTGCTATCCTTCTAAACTCTGGCTTTGACTGCCGCAGCGCTGCCAAGGCGCAAATGTTCACTTCGTTTGGAGGAGTTGTCGGCGTGGTGGCTGGACTTACCGCGGAGCATGTTTGCAGCGCAACACACTGGTTGTTGCCTTTCACCGCAGGAGGGTTTCTGTACATAGCCCTGGTCACGATTCTACCGAACCTCTTGGAGAGCGTGTCCGTACACGACTACCTCGCCAAGGGGGCGTGTCTCTTGCTGGGAACAGGTGTGATGGCCATGGTCACCATTGTTGAGAAGAAGAGCTGCACTCACATGCCAGTCCTTTCTTTGTGACTGCCCTGTATGTATGTTTTATGCTTCATATGCATAATACATATGCATTTTCAACCACTTCACATACAGCACACACACACACATGCACACAAACAAAACAAGCCATATTAATTATATTTCTACTCCAGACTGTTCCATACAAACACTATGTATGGCTGCAACAAAGTTCTTCAACTTTTCAGGAAGCACAGTGGATGTGAACCAATCATCGTTCCAAGCCTGTACTGTCCTCCGATAGGCCACCCTGGCCAAACGTAACAGGCTAAGCGGGTTATCTGTAGGGGGGAACAGCGTGCCATGGCAGAACAATTCCCCCAGTGCAGTTTGCTTACTCTCTGGCTGGTCAAACTGGGAGAGAACAGGATAGGGCACATGCTTCCTGTCTGTACTGTTCAGCCTGGTCCCATACTCACGCAACAACGGCAGGGCAGTGAAGAACCGACTGATCATTGCAGTGCCCAGGGGGCTGCAGCCTTGTTTATCCACAGTGTGCACGTCACATCCAGCGTCCAGCAACATCAGCAGACACTTCTCGTCCCTCGCGGCACACGCCACATGAAGGGCAGTCTGGCCATGATGGTGGTCCTTTATCTCCTTGACAGCACCTGATATCAGCAGCAGCTTCATCACTTCCATGTGGCTCTTCTGGGCTGCCACCATTAGTGGGGTAAGACCCCACGCCTCTTGCGCGTTGGGATCTGCTCCCGCACGTATCAACGCCTCGGCAGAGGGCGTGTGTCCCATTGATGCGGCCAGGTGTAGAGGCGTGATCCCAAACCTGGGGACGTGCGATAATCAAACGCAGCCAGAACACGAACACAGCTTGCCTCGTCCGTGCTGTGACGTCAGCACCCAACTGAATCAGTGTCCGCACTGCGCCTAAGTGCACGCTACAGATAGCAAGGTGCAGAGGCGTGAATCCATCTCTGTCTTTCCGGCTCAAGGATCCTCCTGACGTTAACGCACTAATACCTCGCTCACTCCAAAGTTAACATACACTCACCTTCTTTGAACAGAACCTCAATACATGCCGTATGACCGCCAGCCGCTGCTAAATGAAGCGGAGTCCTTTGGTCCAGACGTTCAAGGGTGGAATCCAAAGCCTGTTTGCCCGCCTGTTCCAAATGATACACCAGGTCGTTAGCCCTGCCGTCCTGAGCAGCATAATGAACACAACGAGTGTGCGATATATTGATCCCCATTACCTATAATAGTGCGTCAGTTCGATGTCATGTGATTCACTACGTCACCGAAAGTTTTATTAACACTAATTAATGAATGGTCATTGTTAACGAAATTATGCCAGCAACACTTGTACGACACGCAACACAGCGAGCAATCCATCTGGATGTAGCCCTTGTCATTTGAACATTATTAATGCTTCAGATGGACCTACAGCGTACCTCCAAACACAGCTACTTGTATCTATACTACATGCAGTCCACACATCACATGACCACACTCACCAAGTCACCTGATAACCTCATGACACATTGCAAAGTATGTATATGTAATTGCAATACATGTACTAGAAGTGTCCATATGCTCATGATGGTATGACAGTCTTGTCCCCGATATATAAAACAAATTGAAGAAATATTCCCTAGCCCTTCCTACTAAGCAGGGAGCTTCAGTTGTTTACCCTTGAGAACTGTGGAGAGAGTCAACAAGCTTTACGGTGGTGAATCAGACGTAATATTACCTTTAGTGATGTAGAGATAGAAGAAATCGCAATAGAGAATGGTTTGCACTATTCCGGCTACAATTGCTATCAGGTCATAAAAGCTCTCAGTATAATATCGCCACACCCAGTTGAAGATATACAGACACCTGTAGAGGCCTAAACAAAACAAGTAATGTGAAGTGATGGTTTCAGCCTCTCCAGTTTTGGAAACCATGTATAGTTGAGGCATAATAGCAACGGCTTCTAGATAGATAGAGAAGGTCCAGAGGATCTGGGAACGAGCAATTATTAATGTACCTGTGGACGACATTCGACTACTCACCTCGACCACTGAAAACTCGTGGTTGACCAGGAAAGCCAAGGCGGTCACGGGGATTACTAGCAACTCGGCGCGAAACGTGTCGTGGTTTGCGTCGTAAGTAGCTCGGAACTTGACAAACATCAGGTACAGCGTGGCATACGCTGATGCCAAGAAAAATATTTTCATCGCGGTGTTGTAGACCGACACAAAATTAGTGAACAGGTCTAAGTAGCGTGTGGTGAAAACCAGAGCGAAGAGAACTTGGCTTTTGCCAGATATCCCTGGAACACAGACATGTGTTTATTTCTTTTGTAGCCGACTGAATTACATAACCCACCTGCACACGAGCGAGTCTTCCATATTTTAATAAGCAATATTATTATCGCCACCAAGTGAGAAAGGTCCCCCGCTAGCCTGAAGATGTTCATCCTCCCAATCGTCTCTTTTGTTTCGAACACGCGCACAATAAATCCTCTGGTCACGTGATACTTGGCAGTAATACGCTGCCAGAATATGGCACTCTATGGACGGAAGCTATTATTGAAATGCAAGGGTGCCCTTCGTGGCTATAGCAAGGCCGAACCAGTTGTTGTATTCTACAGATGGCCGACAATGAAACATTTCAGATTCATCTCCAGGATGAAATTATACCAGGTGTCGGGAATGGTAATATTACTTGCGCCCATGACTTTCTGGCATCACGTGGGAACAGTAGATCTTTCAACGCTAACATTTGCGTGGGCTGCAGCAGCGGGCACGACAGGGGTTTTCGTGGCTCTGAGCAAAGTGTTCACGAGATGTGTTGGTGAACTTGCTCTCACTCCTTCCGGTGACGTCCGTATGTCGACTCTGACTTTCATGGGGAACAGAAATGATGTCGTGGTTCCCGCCAACTGCATAGTGCCATTTAGCGACATGGCCAACCGAATGAGCAGTCCGCTACAAAGGCTGGAACTAACCAGTTCCCCTCACACGTACTGGTACAGCATTCGGTATGGTAAAGTGTTGGACGTTGAGGTTATGAAAAATGTTACTGGCGTCCCTAACGTACAGCACATAAGCAAAACACCACAATAGTATCATCACTGTATCATCACTGTATTTATATTCAAACATATTGCAGTTCAAAATGGGGAGGAGGGTGGGTGGTGGGAGGAGGATGGGCAGTTACAGTGACGTGGTGACCTCATCAGAGGTAGCAGACTGTGTGGACTGCTGTCGTTTCTGTCGTCCTCGGTTACCTATTTCTGGTGCAGTTACTCCCTTTTTAGATGGTTGGGTTATGTTGCTGTCAGGTGTAGCCATGAGGGCTTGGTTGCGCTGCTCTATCAGCCTCTCTGCCGCTGCTGACATCTTCCCCACCAGATGGGCCATATCACCACCTTCCTGGGGAGGAGGGAGGAGGTGTGTCTGCTTACAGATGTAACTACTAAAAATGACCCGTACCAAAATCAGTTGGTTTTTTATCAGTTCAAATTTCTTGTTTCGAGCTCTCAGTGCAACTATCAGTGCGTATATAATGATGCTAGAGTGAGAGAGAGAGAGAGTGATTGAGTGTGAATGGGAGAGGCCTGACACACAGTAATGCCAGAATTACGCAGGAGAAGAAAGCTGTGGACTGCATGAAGCTAAGTACCAGACTAGCGTTGCAGTTCTTGATAGAGTCAGTCAGATCTGTGATGGTCTGCAACATGGTTATCTTAGATCTGTGGGAAACAAGAGTTGAGTGAGATAGAGGAGAGAGGGAGGGGGAGAGGGAGGGGGAGGGGAGAGGGAGGGGGAGAGGGAGAGGAAGGGGAGAGGGAGAGGGAGAGGGAGAGGGAAGGGGAGAGGGAGAGGGAGAGGGAAGGGGAGGGGAGGGGGAGAGGGAGGGGGAGAGGGAGAGGGAGACAGAGGGGGAGGGGGAGGGGGAGGGGGAGAGGGAGGGGGAGAGGGAGAGGGAGGGGGAGGGGGAGAGGGAGAGGGAGAGGGAGGGGGAGGGGGAGAGGGAGGCATACACACCTAAATGGCCCACATGAACTACTAGGAAGAAACCTGTGTTGAGAAATGACTGGTAAGCAGTATGCAATGTACCAGAGGAGCTATTATACTTAGCCACAGCAATCCCCACAAAGACAAGAGCTCCAAATAGAGCTATTAGCAGTAGGAAGAGGAAAAGCAAGTTGGTCCGTGCAGCCTTAAAAATGCCACGCCTCTCTGGTTCAAGGTTCCACATCAAGCTATACTGGAACATTACATCATCTGTTTAAAGATGGCCGCTTGAAAGAACATTGAGATACCTTCTTAACATAGAAAGTGATGAAGAGGGTGAGGAGAATGATGACTGGCTGCAGAGGGGAAAAGAGGAACCCCAACCTGTAGAGTGAAAGGGAAGGTGAGGGGAGGAGGGCATTACTAGGTGTTGATATGATTACCATAGCAACAGCTGTGTGTAGATCAGGTCTAGGATACTCTGAGGTATGTTGAAAGTTCCCCTCATGAAAAGTGGTTTAATGTACCGCCACTTGATCCTGTGGTACAATAGCATGTGGACTACCCTAAGAGGTGTGGCAAGAGGTTATATATACAGAGGTGTATGTCAGGGGGAGGGGTCACTCTATGTCAGGGGGAGGGGTCACTAAGTCAGGGGGAGGGGTCACTCTATGTCAAAGGGAGGGGTCACTAAGTCAGGGGGAGGGGTCACTCTATGTCAGGGGAGGGGTCACTCTATGTCAGGGGGAGGGGTCACTCACGACTTGGTTGTTTCAGATGCAAGAGTGGTTACTGCACCAACCACGCAATTGGTCAGAGCAAGTTTGTAGAAATCTTGCCCTATGAAGGTCTCCCAGCACTGGGGTCAGGTGACATCACATGACTGACAACCTCATCAAAAAGAGAACACACCTCAACCCTGCAACTTGTACTGGCTGTTCCGCTTGCATTAGCCACACCCCCTAGGATGTCCAGGCCACTCAGGGTACATTTGTCAGCCTCTCCCTGCACCCCTGTTCCCCCTGGCTGGGTGCACTTGATGAGGGTGTAGTCTGTGATGATCAGCACCACAAGAGATGACACTCTGACAAAGATGGACCTTAGCAAGGTCATCTTGATTTCTCCACTTCTTGTTTTGAACTTCTCAAATCGGGCCAATATGTCAAACATGAATGGAAGTACGATGTTAAGTGTGGTGATGACCACAGGCACCACAAGGCCATACAAGGTCTGTGTGATGGCATCAGCCTTTTGAAGCTAAGGAGGGGAACATTTTATGTCATGTAATTCCATCACTGTTATGAAGCATGACCTAAACTAATGTACCGAAACGTTTAAGTTCCATTTGGTTGCCTGTATGATAGCTGCCGCTGCCCCTGATAGTACCAGCACAACAAGTATGTTTGTACATATTCGTAACACAATGACTTTTGCTTGCTGAGTCCATGTCTCCTTCCTTTGTCTATTTAAATCACTTGCCAGTTCCTCCTATTTGGGTGCGAATTTAGAATATTCCAGCAATACATATAGATGCAGCTAACCTTAAGGTCTGTTCTGTTGTAAGCTTTCTTTAGTTTAACCACCTTTGGATCAGTGATGTTGTAGTCCCAAAGAGAGAATATTTTGTTGCTATAGTTAACCTTCTTACTTGATCCAAATTCTATGTAGCTCTCATTATATGCTTCACCCATTCTGTAAGGAATTAAATGGATGATAGTGTTACCCTCCTCCCCTCTCCTTCCCCTCCTCCCCTCTCCTTCCCCTCCTCCCTCTCCTTACCCTCCTCCCTTCTCCTCACCCCTCCTTTCCCTCCTCCCCTCTCCTTTCCTTCCTCCCTTCCCTCTCCTTCCCCCTCCTCCCGCTCACTTGTAAACAAGGAGGACAAACGAGATGACATACACCACTCCTGTCATCACCAAGATCACCAGTGGCATGTGGTAGGACCTACTGCGGATGGTGGTGGTATTGGTGTAATGGCCGAGGAAGAGAACTGTTTCATTGAAGGTGCCATGGCCTGTTATGAAGTCCACTGCATACTGATTCCAGGGAACATAAGGTGCTATGCTGGTGTTACACACTTTCCAAGCCATCATGCTGCTGCAATACGACAATGGCCACACTGTGATGGCAACACTACTCTCTTTGACGGCTATGTGCTTGTCTATAATACAGGTCCTGATGGTGAACGAGTGGTTGGAGGGAGGTGTGCAGTTGTGTACACTGGTGTCCATGCTGTACATGTACAGGGAAGGTGGGCCGTTGGAGCAGTTATAAGCAGCAGAAGTGTTGGATACACAGGCCAGTTGGTAGTGCGGCTTGATAGTCACACCAGGAGATGTCTCCCATATGAACTGAGGGATACACACAAAGCCAAACCAGAAGGTGAAAATGGCCATGTTGACAAGGAACAACCATCGAAGAAGAATGAAATAAGATACCACAGCTGTACCGAAGTTCCCCTCCACCTGTTTCATGTGAACCTTCCACAGTTCATACGACAGGGCTACTTGTAGTTTACTTTTCAGTTTAGGCCATTTCTGATGATCATGAATGGTGTAGAGAGCATACTACATATATGTCACACGTACCACATGTTTGAAGTCTTCCCACGAACTGTTCTTAACTCCTTTTCTTTTAATACTTCTGTACCGTAGAGAGATAGTCTGTTTGTTATACAAGCATTCAACGCACACTCACTTCTCGTGGCGTATTCTTTCCTTTAGCCTCACTGTACGACGGCTTCGTGAGAATTGCTCCGAAGGTGATATTTCCACGGCCATTTCGTTGATCGTACCTTCCGTACTGCGCCTATGCAGCAGTGTCCCACCCCTCGCATATTGGAGAGAGGTGAAGCGATAATTTCCCCGTCGTCCGTAAAATGCGGACTGTGAAGCAGTGAGGGAGGTGTGGCGCCGAAGGAGGCTAGGTCGTGTGTCCAATGCATCGGTGATCTCAGACACCGGTACTGCTAGCTCCTTCAGATGAGGAGCGTCCTTGTCGACATCTGCCATAGCGGCTGCTTGCTATGCCACGAATGCAAAATCGTTTCTGTTTTTCAATTACTGTGTGTATTATATAAAAGCTACTCAATAAAGCGTGACAGGATTCCTCTGTGATGGCTCGTCTTAAACATGCTACCCCCCCACACACACATGCTGTGACATGATAATGCAATGTCTTGCATTTACGGAGCATAATTGTTCATAACGCTGCGCAATTCACGCTTCTACTCTGCATTACATAATGATTACGTAGCTTTATTTACATATCTGATGTTCTTCCTCTTCCCAAGACAATTGGTCTGGGAACGAGAACAACACGAGCTTTTTGTGTTCTCTTGAAGCAAACAGTTAGAGAAGACGGGAACAAAACATAATAATGACTGTCTTTGGCCTTCTGGTTCGATAGCAACAAAGAGCTAAACTATCCGTTTATTGGTACGCGAGTTATACGCGGGTCGCGTTTGATTTCACGACCCGGGGGGGTCAATTCCTAATAGGAACTACGTTACTATAGTTAGTAGTTTGTCGGCTGTGAATAATGGCTATAATTAGCCTGATGTTCATACTACGATACACACAACACAACATATGCAGTCACGGAATAGTTCAGATTTTTTCCAGTTAATCTAATCTCTGATTGGAGTAACTGTAGATGTGCCAGTGGGCGGGGCTCTCTGTGTTGTAAGCTTCTGTTGAACCAGATTGGTTACCATGGTGCTGACATGTGCCATATTTGCTCCTTCCTATATAGAAAGAGTTGTTCAAAGGAAGCCATACAACACACCGTGTAGCTTGCTTACCAGAATCAGCTGGGTCTTTATCAGTTCAAACTTAGCATTGCGAGCTCTTAAAATGATGAACATAGCATAAATGACGCAACTGGGAGAGAGGAAGTAGGAAACAGAAAAAGGGTCAGTAACACACCTCAGGGGTTAAGTACCCATACACAAAGGTCGTACAGGTGAAAGATGATGACTGGCACAACAAAGCCAGCGGAACCAAAGAAGTTAATAACAAGTCGAGCATCACATTGCTGAATGGAATCTATCAGGTCAGTCAAAACTGCAACAGCTGTTGAGTAGCCTCTGATATCAATGATGTAAGCTTATTAACAAGAACGTTATCAAATGGAAGCAGACTCACTTAAACGGACCACAAGACTGGCTTGGTTGGAGCCTAAAGAGATAACACTTGCAAGTTAAATGCTTCCATAGCAACCATGGACATACTTGGCCACAGCAAACCCCACAGGGACCAGGGCTCCAAATAGAGTTATCAGCAACAACAACAAAAAAAGGAAGTTGGTCCGTGCAGCCTTAAAAATGCCACGCCTCTCTGGTTCAAGGTTCCACATCAAGCTATACTGGAACATTACATCATCTGTTTAAAGATGGCCGCTTGAAAGAACATTGAGATACCTTCTTAACATAGAAAGTGATGAAGAGGGTGAGGAGAATGATGATTGGCTGCAGAGGGGAAAAGAGGAACCCCAACCTGTAGAGTGAAAGGGAAGGTGAGGGGAGGAGGGCATTACTAGGTGTTGATATGATTACCATAGCAACAGTTGTGTGTAGATCAGGTCTAGGATACTCTGAGGTATGCTGAAAACTGCTTTGGTGAAAAGTGGTTTAATGTACCGCCACTTGATCCTGTGGTACAATAGCTTGTGGACTACCCTAAGAGGTGTGGCAAGAGGTTATATATACAGAAGTGTATGTCAGGGGGAGGGGTCACTAAGTCAGGGGGAGGCGTCACTATGTCAGGGGAGGGGTCACTCTATGTCAGGGGGAGGGGTCACTAAGTCAGGGGGAGGGTCACTATGTCAGGGGAGGGGTCACTATGTCCAGGGGAGGGGTCACTATGTCAGGGGGAGGGGTCACTCACGTCATGGCTGTTTCAAATGCAATTGTGCTACCAATAGTTACCACACAATTGGTCAGAGCGAGTTTGTAGAAATCTTGCCCTATGAAGGTCTCCCAGCACTGGGGTCAGGTGACATCACATGACTGACAACCTCATCAAAAAGAGAACACACCTCAACCCTGCAACTTGTACTGGCTGTTCCGCTTGCATTAGCCACACCCCCTAGGATGTTCAGGTCACTCAGGGTACACTTGTCAGCCTCCCCCTGCACCCCTGTTCCCCCTGGCTGGGTGCACTTGATCAGGATGTAGTCTGTGATGATCAGCACCACAAGAGATGACACTCTGACCAAGATGGACCTTAGTAAGGTCATCTTGATTTCTCCACTTTTTGTTTTGAACTTCTCAAATCGGGCCAATATGTCGAAAATGAATGGAAGTATGACGTTAAGAACACTAACGACTGATGGTACAACCAAACCAATCCAGAAGGATTCTGAACGACTTAATTGCTGGGGGATTGAGAAGCATACAGTTAAATCATGGTACATATCATCTATCACACCATCAACACCCTCCCCATTACACCATCAACACCCTTCCCACCATGTACACCTCCCATCACACTCCCTTCTCACACACCCTCTCACACATACACACACCGTCAAACTCCAATTAGCTGCCAGGTAGATCACGCCCCCAGCCCCACATAGCATCACTATGACAACACTGTTAGTAAACAGCCTCAGGAGGGTGATGAATACCAGCTCTGATGGTGTCCTCTTGAGCGAGCGTTTGTCATAGTCCGCCACTTCCTCCTGTGAGAGAGATGGTTAGAAGAAGATTATAACTAAACCATGGTTCATTTATAACCAAACCATGGTCCATTTCACATTTCATTCCAATCATAGCAAGGTATATAGTCACATGAAGGTGGTGGGAGGAGGTGACATGAAGGTGTGGGAGTGGGAGGAGTGACATGAAGGTGTGGGAGGGGTGACATGAAGGTGGGGGAGGGGTGACATGAAGGTGGGGGAGGGGTGACATGAAGATGGGGGAGGGGTGACATGAAGGTGGCCGGTGGGGGAGTGACATGCAGGTGGGGGAGTGACATGAAGGTGGGGGGTGACATGAAGGTGGGGGGTGACATGAAGGTGGGGTGACATGAAGGTGGGGGAGGGGGTGAAACCTTGGCTGTAAATACCTATGGTTATGCAATATGTATCATGCACACACACACACACACACACTTGAGTGCACACCATCATAGCTGGACAGTGGGTGTGGTTTACCTCTAAGTCAGTCTTGATGTGAGCTCTCTTTACCATTGCTGCTTTAGAGTCTGTGATATTGTAGTCCCAAGCTGTGAATACTTTGTTGCAAAAATTTATCCTTCTATTGGCACCAAATTCTATGTAACTTTCGTTGTAGGCTTCACCCATCCTGCAAGGATGTAAACATGACAGGCTATCCCCTCCTCCCCTCTCCTTCCCCCTCCTTCTCCTTCCCCTCCTCCCCTCTTTTTCCTCCTCCTCCTCTCTCCTTCCCCTCCTCCCCTCTCCTTCCCCCTCCTTCTCCTTCCCCTCCTCCCCTCTCCTTCCCCCTCCTCCCTCTCCTCTCCTTCCCCCTCCTCCCCTCTCCTTCCCCCTCCTCCCGCTCACTTGTAAACAAGGAGGACAAACGAGATGACATACACCACTCCTGTCATCACCAAGATCACCACTGGCATGTGGTATGACCTACTGCGGATGGTGGTGGTATTGGTGTAATGGCCGAGGAAGAGAACTGTTTCATTGAAGGTCCCCTGGCCTGTTATGAAGCCAACGATGTACTGGTACCATGGCGTACATGGGAGGACATCCTTGCAAACATAAAGGGCTTCATAGCTGCAGTTGGTCCTCAGGTCAGTAACGTTGACGGCACTGGTACATCCTTCTTCATCAGCCACACCCCCATGGATGCTGCACATGCTTATTGGGGCTGTATCATTGACAAGTGTGCAATCTTTCTCCACCCTGTAGACCACTGAATGAGGACCATTGGAGCAGTTATAGGCTGCAGAGCTGTTGAAAACACAGGAGGACTGGTAGTGTGGCTTGATAGTCACACCAGGAGATGTCTCCCATATGAACTGAGGGATACACACAAAGCCAAACCAGAAGGTGAAAATGGCCATGTTGACAAGGAACAACCATCGAAGAAGAATGAAATAAGATGCCACAGCTGTACCAAAGTTCCCCTCCACCTGTTTCATGTGAACCTTCCACAGCCTGTATGAAAGGGTTACTTGTAGTTTGCTCTTCAGTTTAGGCCATGTCTATAAAGAAAACAGTGGTCACCTGTACCCAATACATATGTATGCACATGAATTTACCACTGAAGCAAATGTTGCCCACACACCATGGTCCATTGCAGTGCTCTTCCTCCTGAGAGTACTCTGTCTGTTAAGGTTAGACTCCTGGATTCAAACCTGTCTTACCCCTTCCTCGACTCCATTCCATCCCTAACCCCATCCCACACATACACACACCCCCCCCCCCACCCCTGCCCCCACTCCATTCCCTCCGCTTACTGTTCTTTAATTCTTCTTTCCAGTGTCATAGTGGCACGCCTCCCTGCTAGCCGCTCGCCATAAGCTATGTACTGAAGGTCGGAAGAACTTTCGGCCTGTCGGTCCAACCCTGCTTCCGGAGAGGCCAGGCGGTCAATTGAAATCCTTCCATCAGCCAAAGTGTCGCTCAGCTGGTGACCGGGACTAGCCCAGTTCGACTGGGGACCATCTATGGTCGTCACACTTGCCTCGGCCCGCAATACGCCTAACCCCGTACGCTGACGAGAAGAAATATGTCTACCAAGACGTATGCTGGGTCGTGTGTTGATCACGTTCAGAATGTCAGCAGCGGGAATATCAACTGTGTCGAGTTCGCTTGCGAACCTCGTAGCGATAGAGTCTCCGAAGAGTTCCGACTCATTGACGCTCGCTTCTGTCATACTTGTGGGGGACCTGACATGAATAACGCGAGGCGTGGTCAACTCCATATTGTACTACAAAAGTGCTGGTAAAAAAACAAAACGCACTAATTAAAAATAAAAATATCAAACGTGCACACTACGTGTGAAACACGATCGTATCGTCACATCTGTTCACACCAGGAATAGTTCGGGATTAGTGAAGGAGAACCCATCAAACACCTCTGGTTCTATGCCAGTGACCACAGTCTGGTCCACAACTGACAACCTGCATGGTTCCTTGGTAAACTCAGAATCGAAGTTTGCAGCTGATTTTTTCCCCTTCTGGTGAACAGGAGGAGGTTACTGATGGGACGGACGCTAACTAACTACCAACTTACGCTCTTTGGTTTAAATGGAGGCTTAATTTCTCTCTGTTCAAGCTTGACCCAGTCAATGGGCTGGAAGAACACGTGGTCTTTTATATCCTGCCCTGCCACTGAAGTGCACCCAAGGCGCCGGGATGGATGCTTGACCAGGAACTGATAGTGACCATAGCTGACATGTGGCCACAACACCCACACACTTGCCCCACCCCCCCACACTTACTCCTTGAAGGAGAAGCTTTGCAGGCTCAGAGAGGCTCTTAGGATAGTTGACAGACTTTTCCATGATGCTGTTAAATAGTTGGTCATCATCTTCCCCATCAAATGGTGGCTGAGACAGTCCAAAGGGTTAAGCACCATACTACACAGCTATGTCCCTTACCCTCCCCACGATCATCTCATAAGCTAGCACTCCCAGTGCCCACCAATCGACAGAGCTGTCATAAGGCTGGTAGCTGATTATCTGTGACCAGGATATATTACAAATAGGCCAGATCTGACATACCTCAGACATACCTCAGGAGCAATGTAGTCAGGTGTTCCACAGAAGGTTTTGGTCTTAATGCCGTTCAAGATCCCCTCCTTGCACAGTCCAAAGTCAGCTATCTTGATGTGTCCCTCCTCATCCAACATGATGTTGTCAAGCTTTATGTCCCGGTAGATAATGCCCATTTTGTGCAGATACAGCAAACCAACTACAATCTCAGCAAGGTAAAACCTGTGAAGCGAGGCAGTTGGATGATGGTACAAGAATGCATGTATATGTGTGTGTATGTATGTGTGTGTATGTATGTATGTATGTGTGTGTGTGTATGTATGTGTGTGTGTGTATGTGTATAGAGCAAAGATGAATGTGTTTACAGATTAGATATGCATGTGGGCGGATGAGGGGGTCATGGACGATACCTTGCCTGGCTCTCGGGGAATTTCCCCTGCTCCAGCATGTGGAACATGAGATCACCCCCGCTGATGTATTCCATCACAAAGAACAGATGGTCCTTTGTCTGAAAGCAGGAGTGTAGCCTGGTGAGGAATGGTGGTTTGTTCTGAAGGGCCAGGACCCTGCGTTCATTCAGTGTGCACTCCACATCATCTTCCTGAACTATTACATCCTTCTTCAGACTTTTAATAGCATATACTTCCTTGGAAGCCCTGTGTTCAGCAAGGAAAACCTAGAGGAGATGTGTGTGTGTGTGTGTGTGTGTGTGTGTGTGTGTGTGTGTGTGTGTGTGTATGTGTGTGCTAGCAGTCAGTAGGTGTGGCAGAGGGCAAAATTCAACACACCTTTCCAAAGCTTCCCTTTCCTAGCACCAGCAGAAGTGTGAAGTCATCCAGAGTCATCTTGGGCAGTGCCTTTGACCCTGGCACCATCTCAGAGCCTCTACGCAGAGTTGGGATAGAAGTAGCTTCATCTTCAGCTGGTGTTGCTTTTCTGAATTCCTGTATTAACTATGGGTTGAAAAACTTTGGATTACAGCAGGCTACTTCCATCCCCACCCTCACACCTCAATGCCCATCCTCACACCTCCATCCCACCCCTCACACCTCAATGCCCATCCTCACACCTCCATCCCCACCCTCACACCTCCATGCTCATCTGCAAACCTTATCTACATCTTCATCTGCCACTATCCTTTCATAAGACTCATGGGCTCTGTCGTTACCAAACAGTTTGTACCAGCTGGTGATGGTCACACCCCCTTTGGTCTCCTCTTCCACCTGTTGGATTGGAATGGAGAAGCCACCCATGTAGTCATTGGACAGGAACCGGTCCCAGTCCCAGACTTCGATGAGGAGCCGTAGCTGTTTAGCTGTTTTGTCTTTATTTGGTACATCACTGGAGCAAGGAAAGTGTATCAGTACATGTGTGCATGTGTGTATGTACATGCATGTGTGAATGTGTGTACACAGGTGTGGGCGCAATGTACAGATGTGCATGTGTGTGTACATAAACATGTAACAGGACATCCCTGGTTTCATTCCTATAATTATTCTCATGTTGAATAGGGAAAGGATTTGTAAGTATGGTGTGAAACTGTGTGTGTTTCATTGACAGCTTTGCACTCACAAAAAGAAGTCCTCATCAAAGACAGGGTTGAGGTTTTTCTCCTTCCTTTCAGTCTTCTGTTTCCGCCCAGTGTCATCAGGGATCAGGAGTAGTTTGACATATGGATCAGCCAAGCCATTAGCATCCATAGGGGGCAGATTTCTAGCCTCCATAACTGTCAGGTTTTAACATAGGAGGGTACAGGGTAATATAAAGGGCCAATGTACCTTTGACATGCAGCCGTGTGATGTTAGCATCAATCTTCTCTGTCTTGATGGACAACTTGATCCTTCCATGCTTCTCCCTGTGCATGCCACATGTCTTAGGTACCTGCTTCTGGCAACGATGGTGAACGTTGAGGCCACACTCAGTGCACCTGGTCCCTTGGTTGAAGAGGCCATAGAGGAGGCTGCCACAGTGGTCACACCACGTTGGATGGTAGTAGTTAGTTGGTGTAAACTTATGTGGGACTGGTTCCTATTAGCAAAAGGCAGCCAGCGTTATGTGTGCTCTTGTGAAACACCGCTGAATGCTTACTATGCCTTCAGGTAGGCTGGTACCAGGACACGTGAATGGGACGTATTCAAGACATCTTCTGTGGGTAGCGAAGTCACAATCTAATGTGAAAAATATACGTTAACTACTGCCCGCTGCTTGATGGGATAACTTACTAAGACACTTATAACCTTGAGGTCCCGACACGCCCCTACCAAAGCAGAAGATGTATAAAAACATATACTAAACTACACAAAGCGCACGCGTACCATAGAAAACGGCTGCAGTGTCCACAGAATGTGAACGTTTTGAAGTAGTTGAGCACAAACTTGTGGCCTTTAATCTCCACTATCTGTCGCTTGCGCACTGCATTCCTCCTCTTGGGCGCCACTCGCTCTTCTGCTGCTACAGACATGTTTAAAATACGCAAACAACAATAAAAAATAAAAAAAAACAGGAAATAGGGCTGTGCCCTTGTTTCCATAGAAACGGATTATCTAAACAGCCCATGAGCCATCTTTACTATACAGTGGAACCTGGTGTAATTAGCGAAGGCCTCCTACATCAATGTGTGCAGGAACAGGGGCCGGAGGGGGAGGCGGGAAGAATTGCACGCAGCGAAGGGATCGAGTTTATTGACGTTCATGCTCTTCGCCTGGACTTCAAGAGTGAGATCATTACGTTTTGTTCCCAGTATCTCGTAATAATGCTTAGATATTCCAGATATTCTTCGTATAGAACACTTATGGCAGTTCAGAAATCTTCGTAAGCTGCAGTTGGACAATAACATAATTGAATCTATTGAGGGGCTGGACCTGCTGGTCAACTTGGAGTGGTTGGGTAAGGACTTATTTCAGCCAATTGAACATCACCATCAGTACATCTTCAGATCTGTCTTTCAATAACATTGAGGAGATCAGTGGACTGACTGCCCTTGTTAACCTGAGGGATCTCAGCCTTGCACACAATCGCATCACTAAAATACAGAGGTTGGAAGGTCTAACAAAGCTCCAGACGTTGTCCCTTGCTGGTAACATTATCGCCCAGCTTGAAAACGTATGTTCATATATTCCCTTGCAGGATTTATCTTAGTGTGCTCTGTTGCTAGGTAGCTTATCTTAGTGTGTGTGTTCTGTTGCTAGGTAGCTTATCTTAGCATGTGCTCTGTTGCTAGGTAGCTTATCTTAGTGTGTGCTCTGTTGCTAGGTAGCTTATCTTCGACAATTTGCTCAACTACAATGTCTTGTTTTGAGGGAAAACCCCCTGGCTGAAGACTCCCGCTATCCTCAATACGTGATGGCATACATTCCCACTCTGGTCTACCTGGATTACCATCTGGTACAAGAAGACACTGTAAGTACAGCTTTTGAATACAACAGTTTTGGCAGTAAAAATCCCTCATAATGCAGAATAATTTATTCAGACTTCCTTTATAGCGGCTCTCAGCAATCACTATGTTTCAAGAGATGATGGATGAGATTGCACTACAAGAAAGGGAACAATCAAGAAAGAGGGAGGAGCTCATTGGTGTGGAACAAAAGGAGAAAACATTGAAGGTACATGTAGTTAACATGGCATAACACACAAGGACATCATTACCATCATCACCTTGTAGGAAGCTTATGTGGATGGCCTACCAGAGATGACTCTATTTAATGCCATGTTTCAGGATGACAAGGATGCACACTGCTTTAAATTGATACCTGGGGTACCTGAACTTCTTGAAAGGTTAGCAGGCTCCATAGCCCACCTCAAGCTGTTTTGAAATGCATTGTTTATCTCTCAGCTATGCTAGCAAGTTTGTGATTGTATGTGAGGAACTGAAAGGTGTTGGTCTGTACGAGTTGCAGCGTCGCAAAGAAGATAGGACTTTGTTTGAAACATCTCATAAAGAAACATGCACAAACAACCAGAAGGCATCTGTAAAAATGGTACTGAAGTTTGAGGAGTTAAAACACAAGGTAAGGGCAGTACAGTTTTGAGTAAAACCACATGACATGAAGGCCACTCCCCCAGCTTCTTGGAGCAATGCCCCTCCCCCCAAGTGTCGACACGATTAAGCAGCTTAGTGAGGCTATAAATAATCTCCACCATGACTTAATGCAACAAGAAATGTTGTTGGTTGAACAGATTGAGGTAGGCATGAGTCCTCATGATGAATGTCATTCATGAAATGAATGGATTCTCTCACCTCCACACTACAGGAAGGGGCTAAAGACTTTGAACGCAATTACTCTGAACTAGTATCTAACTTCCTTGAGCAAGTGCAAGCACAGTATCCTCCCACCTCCACACACCCCACTCCCAACCCTCACAGTATCCTCCCACCTCCACACACCCCACTCCCAACCCTCACAGTATCCTCCCACCTCCACACACCCCACTCCCAACCCTCACAGTATCCTCCCACCTCCACACACCCCACTCCCAACCCTCACAGTATCCTCCCACCTCCACACACCCCACTCCCAACCCTCACAGTATCCTCCCACCTCCACACACTCCATTCCCAACCCTCACATGATACACTCTTAACACCCAAACATCTTAGTATGACACGTTTGCGAGACATGGAAAATGCTCACCACGAAGCAGTGTCAGAAATGGCACAGGCCCTACTGGAGAAGTTCATAAAGAACCAGCTGGATACCGAGTTGCCTGACGAACTTCGAGTGGTAAGTGACAAGAAACAGTTACTATTACATTACATTTAAATACATATACTCTGTGATCTGTTGTAGCTGTTTGTAGATAAGGACACACTAGTAGGGGCTTTGAATGCAGCACATGACTGCCATCTGCTGACCATAGACAATAAGGTAGGACATACCTTCAACATAATGCTACATGCATTCACACACACACACACACACACACACACACACACACATACACACACAGGAGGACAGTATTGTTTCACGAGCCAAAAAGGACAGAGATACTTTGATTGAAACAATACAGAATTCTGAGCTGAGACGTAACAGACAGAAAATTGTGGAAATAGAACAGTACATTGAGCAGCAGAGAGATGAGGAAGGGATGTCAGAGCAACAGAACTGACATCAATTATGGGTGGAATCTTTTATTCCCTGCTTCAGTTTTGGAGGCAAAGGTAATCTCTCAATATCAGGCTTTGGTACCCACTTGCCAATAAGTTCAATACATATATCTTGCAAATTGATGTCCACTCTGATCACTGTAAATACCGTACCAAAGATACAGTTTAGTGGAAAGAGGAGAGGGTAGAACATGAACTTACCTGCGCGTACAATTCTCGTCGCCTTGCAGTTGGCATAATGGTCAATAACCGGATACACGTCATATCCAGGTAAGTAGACCTCTTTGGCTGCCAAACCATTAGAGACGCCATTCACGAAGAAGAAAAGACTTCCATCGTGCGTTAACCTGAAGCCGAGACGATCCTTCTCTCTCAGATTGTCCAACATTGTGGTGCCATAGATCTTTTCAACAGGGCCCCACTGCCCGCTTAGGCGGTTGTGGATCTTGTTAGCGCTCCATACACAGTAGTCAGCCCCCTCAGGTGAGTACCGGGGTATGTCTTTGGCAGTTAATGCCCGACCCTTCTTCCATCTCATTACCCCTAGTTTTAAAGTCCCCGACCATCCAGTACCGTACGAGGTCACTTCCACTTCAAATTCAGTAGTACCTCGAAGTGGGCGGGCTCCATAGGCCACTCCATATGCGTAATGCGATGACGGGTCCTTCTTGTCTGCTTCTGTGCCGTTCTCGGATATCTGAATCTGGCTAGAACATACTGGGTGAAATCCAAACTGAATCTCTTCCTTTAGAACGAAGGTTTCGTCATCTCCGTTTATACGTTCCCTACGCCCTGCCATCTTGACACAGGAAACGATGCGCAAGAAAACATTTCGCCAAGACACGCCCATATTTATATGCCAGAAAATTAGATAACAAGCAAGAGCAAAGAATTAGATAGTGTAAAAAAGAGTGGTTGGCATGGTGAGCAGTGCAAATAAAAGGCTATAACGATAGCATGAAAACGCGTGTGCACTATCTTTAGAATCTGTCGCGTTCAAAGCCGGTAGCATCCTCCGCGGGTAATGTGGAAGGTGTCAAAGAGAAAAAGAAAAAAAAGCTACCGAAAGTAGAAGATTTCTTTCAGCAGAGAGACTATACAGGAGCATTGACACTTCTGGAGGTACGTATAGGCGCCGTGCGAAGTATGGTATAGTTGTCATGGCAACGCATCACAGTTTATTAAGAGTACGGGAAAAGCCGCCGCTGATAATGATCTGTGGATCGCGTACGCGAGCTTTCACGGAGGGGACTACGAAAGAGCACGAGTCGTGAGTGTGCCTGTTCGACTATTGTAGATTGTATTGAAAACGGTTCTACCAGGAGTACGAGAGGCTCTCAAGAGATCCCAGCAGTCCTCCAGATGTACCCTGTAACCTTGCTTGTTGCTACTTCATGTTGGGCATGTACGATGAAGCAAAAAAGGCAGCTGAGATGGGTATGTTGTGCACACATATTGTCTTAGATATCTATTTTCCCGCCCACTAGGGCCAGCAACTGGCTTACAGAACAGATTGTTATTTCACCTTGCACACAAGGTCAGTGTTGTGGGTGTGTGACAAGGCAAATGTTTGGGTGTGAGTGGCAAGCCATTTATACTTTATGAAATGTGGCAGTGTGGTGATGAAACACAGCTGATGAGCCATCATGTGAAACTTCAAAACTGCATTGAAGACCAGGTGGGTACATATGGCAGTCTGCACGGTGATTTTAAGAACTGTGCTATGTTGAACTCCCTCCCCTACCCTTCCCTCCTCCCCTTCCCCTCCCCTTCCCTCCTCCCCTTCCCCTCCCCTTCCCTCCTCCCCTTCCCCTCCCCTTCCCTCCTCCCCTTCCCTCCTCCCCTTCCCCTCCCCTTCCCTCCTCCCCTTCCCCTCCCCTTCCCTCCTCCCCTTCCCTCCTCCCCTCCCCTTACAGCTCAGTTTAGCAGCCATACACTACCTGCGCACACATTACCAGGAAGCCATTGATATTTACAAGAAGATACTTTTAGAGAACAGGTACATGGAAGTATGGGTATGGGGCCTGATGGTATGGAAGTATGGGTATGGGACTGGACGGTATGGATGGGGCCTGATGGTATGAAAGTATGCGAGCAAGTTTGGTTGTTTGAGTTTAAAGAGAAGATGGTATTCTCCACAGAGAGATGCTGGCTGTCAATGTGTATCTGGCCATGTGCTACCATAAGTTGGACTATTATGATGTATCACAGGAAGTACTAGCCAGCTATGTCCAGACCCATCCTGACAGTGCCATAGCCATCAACCTGAAGTCTTGCAACGTGTACAAACTATACAATGGAAAAGCTGCAGAGGTGTGGGGGAGGGGGAGGGGGAGGGGAGGAAAGCAGAGGGGTGTGGGGGGAGGGGAGGAAAGCAGAGGGGTGTGGGGGAGGGGGAGGGGAGGAAAGCAGAGGGGTGTGGGGGGAGGGGAGGAAAGCAGAGGGGTGTGGGGGGAGGGGAGGAAAGCAGAGGGGTGTGGGGGGAGGGGAGGAAAGCAGAGGGGTGTGGGGGGAGGGGAGGAAAGCAGAGGGGTGTGGGGGAGGGGAGGAAAGCAGAGGGGTGTGGGGGGAGGGGGAGGGGAGGAAAGCAGAGGGGTGTACTCATGACTCATACACCACATTGTGCAGACTGAGCTGAAAGTGTTTACTGATATGGCTTCTCCTACATTCACATTCGCTAAAGACCTGTTGCGACACAACTTGGTGAGGAGATGTGAGAGTATGAGGCATTCATAGAGTTACTGTTACAATGATCTTTCTATTACACATACCTGGGTGGTCATCTAATCTATGTTAGGTAATATTTCGCAATGGAGAAGGAGCATTGCAAACATTTCCCCAGCTTGTGGGTGTGGTTCCTGAAGCCAGACTGAACCTGGCAATCTATCATCTCAAGCATGGTAGGCCCCTCCGCCCTGGTGCCCAGACCATTATTTGTGTGTATGTGTGTGTGTGTGTGTGTGTGTGTGTGTGTGTGTGTGTGTAGATAATATTGATGAAGCATATGCTCTCATACGTGACTTGGAGCCACGTAGCCCTCATGAGTACATCTTGAAGGCCGTAGCCAATGCAGTTATGGGTCAGGAGCGAGGTTTAGTAAGTAGCCATGACACCCCTCAGTACTCTCAGTACTGCTAACATGACTTCTCTGTCCCACAGCAAGAGAATATTAAGTTATCACAGCAATATTACCAATTGGTGGGGACTTCAGGAAGCGAGTGTGGTATGGGGGGTGGAGCTAGAGATGTCAACATCCTGTTAGTGCTGTTTTTACAGATACAATCCCGGGACGTCAATCAATGGCTTCTTGTTTCTTCCTGTTGCATCAGTTTGATGAAGTTCTGATATACCTCAGTTCTATTAAGGTTAGCTATCCACTTATTAATGTTAGCTATCCACTTATTCAGCAATTATTACCCTTTCATTGGTGTACTCTCCTTGGTCCCATAAGAGCTATTTCTTCAATGATGACACTTTCAATTTCAACTATGCCCAGGCTAAGGCAGTGACTGGTAATTTTCAGGAGGCTGAGGAGGTGAGCATATAAACAGGGACATACATATACCACATTTAGACCATCTGTATAAAATAGATATTCCTGTTAATAACCTCGGACAAGATCAAGGCTGATTATACCTACCTTAGCTGGTTGGCAAAATGCTGTAAGCCCCGCCCATAGCCCCGCCCATTTCATATCCACTTAAACATCTGTTATTTCGTTTAGTCATTATGAACAGGAAGCCAAAGAATGCTTGGGAGCTGTACTTGAAGCTGGAGACATCAGGTGATTCCTTCAATCTCCTTCTGCTATTAGCCAATGATTGCTACAAGGTATGTGCTATGAGAACTGCATGGCTATTCACTTCAATGTTTGTCAGATGGGTCAGTTCTACTATGCAGCAAAGGCATTTCACCTATTGGAGAGGTTGGATCCCAACCCAGAGTACTGGGAAGGGAAGAGAGGGGCGTGTGTAGGTATATTTCAGATGGTGATAGCAGGTCATGAACCAAGGGAAAGTCTCAAAGATATAGTACAGATTTTAAAAGAAACCTCACAGCAACCTCAAGCGAAATTTATACTTCATGCAATTACTAAATGGAGCAAAGAGAGTCGTGTCCCCATTCCAGGTCTGTAAATGTCCCCACCCCATTCCCAGACATGTACATTAGGCTGCCATAGTACAACATCTATCACTTGGACTATTAAAATGATATCACCCTACAATCCAATCTTCCATAAACTTGACATATTTGATTGTCTGTCTGTTGTATGTGTATGAAACATGGATGTATCCATCTGGGGATTGCAGAATGGAAGGGTAGCTCAGCTCTGTGCCAGGTGGTCCTGTGTCTAAATCTCTGTAGTAAGGCCATGTCTTCCCTAAGTCACATGATAGAGCAATACGAATAGGGTAGCGTGCATCCTGTGTTGGGTTGAACACAAGTGCAATGTTGCCACTTTTGAGCACAGCTGCTTGAATTGCTGCATCGTTGTTAGGGAATTGTGAAGGCACAGGTGTGGTCCACGAGTCCCCATCATCGTACGAAGTTGAGTTATAAATGTACTCCTGTCGTTTATCACGAAAGAAGGCAAGCAGTGTAGGTTGGTTGAACTGAGGTCGAATCACTGAAGGCTGGACTAGGTAATTTGAACCTTGAACAGGGTATGTATCCCAGTTCACTTGATCTGAGGTGATTAGCATAGCTGAGTATTGGTTCGCTATATCATCCACTGTATTTGAAGCCACACACAGGCACACAACACACACTATTAATAGTGCAGAATGCCAGTTAATTCACTGACCTGAATAATACACTGGGTACACCCAGCTACCAGTCAGAGAGAGAATGATGCGGTTTCTATCAAATATTCCATTGTCATTGAACAGAATAGTAGGAGTGGACCAAGTCACTCCTCCATCAGTGGAATTCAGCAGCCATATGTGTGCTACTTCCTCACCACTACTAGCTGGCTGCTGGGAATGGAAAAGAAAGACAATTTCCCTTTTACTATCCCAAAAGAGCACAGGATTTTGATTAGAAAATCCTACTCTCCATGACACAGGTGTAGCCTTTGGCCATTGGTATGTGCCCTCGAGCAGTTTGGTGACGACAATAGAGCAGTTACTAGTGCCCTCTGCATCACCACTGAACCAAGACAGAAGTAAATCTCCCGAAGGAATAATCTCCAAGAATGAGGCATGATTGCTGACGTTGGGCGGTATCATGTAGGCCTCATACCGCCCATCTTCCATCGGCCGAACCACTCCTAATGAAGATACAGGACAAGTATTGTTTATTTTCCCAATAGTTTATTCCTACCATCAAACTGCTGCGCACGTGCTGTCAGGAACCATACAACTAGAAGCGACAACCATTTCAAAGCGATGTGCATGACGAGTCATAGGAGTCTGCTGTCGAGTGCGCATGCGCGAACGACTGTTGTTCAGCTGCCAGTTGTTTTTTTTTTTTTTTTTTTTTTTTTGGAGGGGAGGCTTTTAAAAAGTTACCCAGCGATTAACGTTAGCGTATGTTAAATGGTACTTAATCTATGTTCATGTTGTAATAGGGTATGTACGAGGAGCAAGGTCATTCATGACCTTTACAGCTAGTTGAACCTTACCTTGGCGAGGTCCATCGCCCAAGCCATCTTATCCAAGAGGTGTGTGAATATTAGCAAGCAACATTTGTAGTTGTTAGTAGTGGACTGGTAGATTGTTAATGGACTCCACGCTTTGCCTGCCTTAGCCTGTGAATATTAGTGTATGTACGTTACTAGTTCTAGTGTGTTAAAGTTAGTATACTTACTATTATTCACTTGATTACTTTACAATAATAAACTAAAGTGCAGTCATGAAGGGGTGCATCTCAGCAGAATGGCCCTACTGTAAAGAAAAGCGAGGTACAGAAAATGTTATATGTATGAATACATGGATGATAAAGAAGCACTAGAACTGACAGTGACAAGAGATGGTTGGTGGGACACATCTAGCCACCACATTCTGCTGCATTACGGTGGGGCTGGGGTACTGTACATTAGGGTGGGGCCAGGGTACTGTACATTAGGGTGGGGCTGGGGTACTGTACATTAGGGTGGGGCTGGGGTACTGTACATTAGGGTGGGGCTGGGGTACTGTACATTAGGGTGGGGCTGGGGTACTGTACATTAGGGTGGGGCTGGGGTACTGTACATTACGGTGGGGCTGGGGTACTGTACATTAGGGTGGGGCTAGGGTACTGTACATTACGGTGGGGCTGGGGTACTGTACATTAGGGTGGGGCTGGGGTACTGTACATTAGGGTGGGGCTGGGGTACTGTACATTAGGGTGGGGCTGGGGTACTGTACATTAGGGTGGGGCTGGGGTACTGTACATTAGGGTGGGGCTGGGGTACTGTACATTAGGGTGGGGCTGGGGTACTGTACATTAGGGTGGGGCTGGGGTACTGTACATTAGGGTGGGGCTGGGGTACTGTACATTAGGGTGGGGCTGGGGTACTGTACATTAGGGTGGGGCTGGGGTACTGTACATTAGTGTGGGGCTGGGGTACTGTACATTAGGGTGGGGCTGGGGTACTGTACATTAGGGTGGGGCTGGGGTACTGTACATTAGGGTGGGGCTGGGGTACTGTACATTAGGGTGGGGCTGGGGTACTGTACATTAGGGTGGGGCTGGGGTACTGTACATTAGTGTGGGGCTGGGGTACTGTACATTAGGGTGGGGCTGGGGTACTGTACATTAGGGTGGGGCTGGGGTACTGTACATTAGGGTGGGGCTGGGGTACTGTACATTAGTGTGGGGCTGGGGTACTGTACATTAGTGTGGGGCTGGGGTACTGTACATTAGTGTGGGGCTGGGGTACTGTACATGGCTTACGATACCTCGCATATATGATAATATACACATATACAAGAATACATGTTACTCGTGGTGCCCAACACAGAGGCTGAACAGGGAACGAGGAATGAACTGGGGATGGGACGGTCACCCTAACACAGGCATTGTGTTTTTAGCAGGATTACACATCATTACAATAAGGTATACATTTCTGATTTCTTCATAACATCACTTCTGCGCAGCTTTTCAGCTTTCTTATGAATCAGATTTTAAATTGAACCTACAAACCCTCCACGAAACTATTCAATTGACCGTATGGTGTGTCGGCTCCTCGTACAAGGTGGCGGCCAAAAAAGCATCGCGCATGCGCACTTCTTTCTTTCAACGTGTCGTTCAGTCGGGGGGAAATGACGGTAGGTTATTGCTCATGTTTCATCCAAGGCAGTTCTAGTGTTTGTATATATTATGTTGACGCACTGTGAAGAGGGTTATGGCATTTTACGATCCCTAGCTATATCGTTGGTTTTACGTAGGAAGAGAACGCAATGCGAGAGCTTCTTATTAAGAAGCTTTGTATCAATATATGTGTTGGAGAGAGTGGAGATCGATTGACTAGAGCCGCTAAGGTGCTTGAGCAACTAACCGGGCAAACACCCGTGTACTCTAAAGGTGAGAAAGAACCATCTTGTTGCGTATCGTGGTCAGTTACCTTACGTGTTTTGGGTTATCGTTCTTCCTCATCAGCTCGCTTTACTGTGCGGTCATTTGGAATTCGTAGAAATGAAAAGATAGCTGTTCATTGCACAGTACGAGGTGCAAAGGCCGAGGAGATTTTGGACAAAGGACTGAAAGTCAAGGAGTACGAATTGCGAAAGGAGAACTTCTCAGATACAGGAAACTTCGGATTTGGCATCCAGGAACACATCGATTTGGGTATCAAGTATGACCCAAGCATCGGTATCTATGGTATGGATTTCTACGTTGTTCTGGGGCGAAGAGGTTATCGAGTTTGCAATCGGAAGCGAAAACCAGGCCGTATTGGTGCAAAACATCGCGTTGAGAAGGAAGAGGCTATGAAGTGGTTCCAACAGAAGGTATGTCATCCTCTAGTTGTGATGTGATAACCACCATTCCGTGTTCTTTCACATACAGTATGAAGGCATTCTCCTGGCTGGAAAGAAGTCTTAAGTGTGTGTACTGTGACTAACATTTCTGACAATGGATTTCACAATATCTAAGTCCAAATTTGAGCTGAAACATTTGGGGGGGAGGGGGAGGAGGGTGTGTGATGGAGATCTAGGATAGATAGATCTTATGAAAGTCATTGGCTCCAAACGCTGCTCCACATTTAGGGCATTTTCTCAGTCTTGAGTCGTAACGGCTCTTAATGCATTCTGAGCAAAACACATGGAAGCATTTGGTTAATACTGTATCCTTCTTACGTGCACTGCAGCAGGGGCAGTTAAGTTTAGCCTGTGGGCCAGACAGGGTAATTGTTCACTGCAATCACCATATCTCTCTCACCAACCTGGTATGTTTTAATTTCCTCAAGTAAAACTTCATCACTGCTTGTACCCCATTCACGGTTCTTGTATCTCTCAAGTTTACGTTTAAGAGCAGTTATTTCCTCTTGGCCCCTCCGGACTAAGGATGACTCTTTCTCATTCTGTTCAATTAATGACTGAACAGATTTGTGTGTTGAAAGCAGCTGCTTCTCTAAGTCTTGTGTTCTCAATTGGCAGTCCTGAAGGGCTTGACAGCTGTCTAGTGCCTACATAAGGGTTGAGAGCCATAAAGTTACTTGTGCTAACCTAAGTAAGAACAGCTTTACTGTATATCATGGCGGTATTATATTTGCAGCTCAGTATGGTGTCACTGCACATAAACAGACTTACTTTCTTCTTGTGTAAGTCCAACACTTGTTGCTTTACATTAAGTTCCCGTTCCACTACCAGCAAAGCTGTCTCTGTGGCTTTTTCCTTCTGCTCCATTTGTGTCACAAGTTCATTTAGCCTGTTCAATCAATTCCCGCTCCATAACCAGTACATCCATGTACATGAACACAAACCTGCTTTTTTCAGCAGCGAGGGTCATTATTTGGCTGCTAAGGAGCTCCTTCTCCTCTTGAAGAACCTTTTGAAGATTAGTTGCTTTAATTCTCTCAAAAATCAGCTTGAGGTTTGAATCACTCTTTTCCTACAGGTGTGCATTGGACTCATCAAGACGATTACAACACATGTTTCTACTACCTTAAGTTCTTGCACCAGGCGCAGATTCTGTTCCTGAGCATCTTCAAATGCCTGTGTAGTGCCCTCCATCTCGGAAATGAGTGCCTGTGCTTCGTGCTTCTTGGCTGACAACTCCCTAGAGGTGGATATGAGAAGTGGATACCACCACTCTGTTCCTATGCACAGACATACTTGTGCAGTAGTCTGTTGTCTTCACTCAGTGCCTTGTTTTTGCGTGCAGCGTCTTCACGAATCATTTCCTTTTTCTTTTCATAATCCTTCCGAAGTTCATCATACTTGCGCTTGGTGTCAGCCTTAACATGGTAGGCTTAGCCCTCATACATGCTACAATGTTTTACCATCATACCTGGTGTTGGGCCTTTCTCTCGGCAATAGCTGCTTCATCAAGCTTTTCATCTCCAGCTTCTTTGAGTGCAGCAATTTCACTTTCCAGCTCACGTTTTTCATCCTCCAGCTTGCGCACATACTCCTCCCCAGAGGTTAGTGTCTCGTATGTGGGAGCAGTTGTAGCTGAGCCATGATCATCACTTGGTTTCTCTTCTGCTGCCTGCTCACATGAAGAGATGGTGAGGGTGTGAGGGGAAGTGTGTGAGGGGAAGGGTGTGGGTGAGATGGTGCGTGAATGAGGTATGAACAACTGGGGAAGAGACCAACCTTTGTCTGCTCAGCCTTGTGAGCCCGCAACTTGTAACGATTAACCTCAGCCTTAAGCTGCTGTATGGTCTTCTGAAGGCAGCCCACAGTTGTCTGTAGTTCCCTTGGGAATGGTGGATATTTATTGACCAAATTTCACTTTTCACTGCCTCACTAACTTTGCTATGGGTGCTGCCTGTTCATTTGAAGCCATCATCTTGTCATACTCAACCCTCAGTAGCTCACAGTCCCTCTTGGTTGCGGCTAACATCACCTCCAGTCGGCTCATCTCCTCTCTCACCTCCTTGCTGTATTTTCCTTCCTCTGTCCTGCAATACACACACAACATGTCACGTATCACATGACCTATTTACCCAATCACATGACCAACAAACCTGATCTCCTCAAGCTGAGAGAAATGTTGGGCTCTTGCTGCATTGAGCAGCTGTTTTAGGTCTTCTAGCACATTCCTCAACTGTGTGTTTTCCATACAAACAATAGAAAATTGAGTTTGCAGGGTCTTGTATAAGACTGACTCCTTAACAGCAACGTCACTAATGGTTGGCTGCTTGATTTTCAACTCTTCCAATTCAGTCCTGACTTCTGCCAGTTTTTGTGAAAGTGCTTCAACCTCCACCAGCCTTGATTCAGCCATAATTTTGTATTCAACCAACTCCACTTTCGAGGTTTCATTCTAACAACATGAAAGATGATGATACTATATGCACACAGAAGTTTGTTTCCCACCTCATCACTGGAGCTCCCACCCTTGCAAACCTTTGGGGACGAGATGGAGAGAGTGGGAGGAGCAGCTGAATATCTGCTAAGGTCCTCGCAAGCTTTATTTAACTGGTTTTGCAAATGGTCGCACTTAGACTCGCTTTTCTGCAAGTCAAAACGGGTATCTGCTAGCCAATTCTCCAGTTCTTCGCACTTCACTTTGTAAGTACCCAGCTCATCTAAGCTTTCAGTGGCTTCAGAATGTTGCAAAGGATGAATCGCTACGCCTTCACGCAATATGGATGCATTTTCAAAAATAGACTGAAAGGCTTCCTCCAATGCACGCTTCCTATCATCGGCTTCCCCGCTCAGCAGACGCTGCAAACTTTCGTCTGTCAACGACGCTAGGTCTTTACCAATTTCTCGTCCCAGAGAACCCAATAGCCTTTTCAAGACAACCATCACTTTGAGCTCTTGGTCTCGACGTTCTTCGAGCCTTCTAAGTCTAGCTTCTAATTCGTCATTCCTGTTATGATATGTACGAATGTAACTAAAGTGGTCCAAGCTTCTGCTCACCTATGATTTCTTTCTTGAAGACGCTCACTTAGCTTCGCGTTCTGTACCTGAAGTATCTTCAGCTTTAGGTCCTCCTCTCCACTTGCAGGCCCAATGTCCAGTTGCGCAGTTTGCGTAAGGCTAGGTCTTTTTGAAGCTGATGCCTCGGGGCTTGGCGCTTGCCTCTTAGACATATTTACGCATTTGGAACCGCCTTCGTCACGTGGGCAATAAATGTACGTTATTAGTAATAATATTAGTAATACAATATTAGATCGCAGCCTATAGTGAGTGTTCGAAAGGTGGATACTTCACATCTGACAGAATAAACCTAGGTGACTGTTTACTTTCTGCCACGCTTACAAAACTTCTTGCTTCTTTCTTAATCCACTTTCTGCCCTTCTGTGGTAGTAATGGCGTTCGTGGCACTTTGCTAAACTCTACCTCACCGTTTACTAGTGAATAGAGTGTGTGATCTCTCCCTATGCCTACCTAGAAGGGATGGAACACTCAGTTATTAGCACGCATTACGTTAGCTCCATACATTAGCACCGGGATAAAACTTTGTTCCTCTCTGCCGGACTATGATATTCCCAGCAGTCACAAATTCTCCTGTAGATAATAGGTTGGAACTGGCAATAGCACTTCTAAACAACCTACCGTCACCGCACTTCAACCCAAGGCGTTTTCCAGCGGTTTTCCGTCCATTACGAGTGCTGCCCCCAGCCTTCTTCGAAGACCAGCGAACGAACTGAGCTGTTTACATTGTATTCAACGTTTCGAGTAATTAGAGGTACACTAACACTTACTCACGAACGATTCCCGTCCTATAAGTGGGACCTCCACAAATCTACGCAACATGATTCTCGTCCCCACGCAGACCTTGCGGCGCTTTAATTAGGTTGTCAACGACGTTGCCGTGGGAGACGCGTTCATGGAGAACGAAAGTTTCGTGGCTCGAAGAACAGAATCTGGCGATGCAGTAGACATAGCCAAGTTGGTGAAAAAACCAACAGAAGCAATTTTTGGACGAGTCAATGCCGAATATATCATGTATGCTGTTCCATACCAGCGTATCCCATCTTTTATATGACATCGTACAATGCGTTTCTGTAGTGAAAAGGCTAACCTCGCTATCAGCCTAGCCAGTACGTCAAAGAATGAGATCCTTGGACATATGGCATTTCTAGACTACCCACGTTCCGATTGCGTGGGTCCCCTTCAGTGGGAGCAATGGCTCAAGGATAACTATCCACTCCCAGGAGCTTCTGTAAGCCTTTACCCACTAACTGCCAGCCAACTTTGCTCACGCAATCATATTTCAGCCATTAAACTCACTATTTGTCCATCTCTTTGTGGCAAAGGATGGCTACCAGCTTGGTGCCTGTAAAGAAATACTAAGGCTAGAAGCAATTGTGTGTACATTTTGAGTGAAAATAATTTTGTATTGTGTCCATAGATGTACCTTCATGACTGTGCCTCTGCTGCAATATGCAATCATCACAGTTACTCCTGGAACCAAACTAGGTAAGCGAAGGACATGCCAGGCCAAATAACCCTTTCACCCACCCGTCTTTCTCCTCCTCCCTCAGTGTCGGCTCTAGAAGGTTGCTTTACTGTGTTGCCTCCATTACCAGGGACCATGCCAGCTCTTGATCTCTATGTCAGCCATCGTCATCAACATTTTCCACAACTTCATATTCGCTTGGGGAGGTATGGTGTAGGTACTGTGGTGGAGGTGTGGTGGTATGGTGGAGGTGTGTAGGTAGTGTGGTGGAGGTGTGCAGGTAGTATGGTGAGGTGTGTAGGTAGTGTGGTGGAGGTGTGCAGGTAGTATGGTGGAGGTGTGTAGGTAGTGTGGTGGAGGTGTGTAGGTGGTGTGTAGGTAGTGTGGTGGAGGTGTGTAGGTGGTGTGTAGGTAGTGTGGTGGAGGTGTGTAGGTAGTATGGTGAGGTGTGTAGGTAGTATGGTGAGGTAGTATTGATTTCCTTTTACTCCAAATGAAGCCTTTTTAACAGTTTCACATTGGTATGATTCTCATATTGTTCTTTTGTGCATGAGAGGTAGTTTATGGTATGGACATTGTTTAGTCTGTTAAGCCAGCCTTATTGGCTATATCACACACACACACACACACACACACACACACACAAACACATCACCCTACCTATAAACGTACACTACACTTTCTACTACTTAGGGTTGAGGACTCAGATGATTTGGTACCAATCTTTAATGAGCACAGCAGAGATATTAGCCAACTGTATGGTGAGGCCACTCCAGGAACTATATATCATCGCACTAACATCCTGTTGTATTTGAAGGAGAACACTTCCTGGCAGAGATGATTGAAAGCCAAGATAACGATCATAGAACATTTGTGGCAGAGGTGAAGTGTGTGGTCATTGTTGTACACACCTGCTCACATTGATGTACAGGTGTAGTGAGTACTGATTTAATTAACTTTTATTTGCTCCTCAGGTTGCTGGAAGAGCAGTTGGGTTCATCACTTGCACTACAGAGGTTGACTTAACTGTGTTGGATCAATGCTTTGACCTCCAGCCATTTCATCATTTGAGGAAGCCATTACCTGGTAACACACATTATGGGACATCACATATCTGTATTTTTTAATTCCAAAAATAATTCCAGCTTTAAAATGTAAACATATGCATAACACATTGATGTTTAATCTTGCCTACAATAATGTTTGGATCTATTTATGCACATGCAGGGCCTTTCAAGGCCACACCCACAGAACCTTTACAGACCACACCCTCAGAGCCCTTAAAGGGACCCAGTAATGCTATTGCTATACAAATGTTTTGTTTGGATGATGAGTATGAAATGAGGTATGTGTGACCACAGAGATGTGGGTGTGTGGCTATTAGTTTTTTTTTTTTTTAATTCCTCAGATCGGTGGACTTCTTGGTACAGATTTTTTCACTCTTTGTGGTAAGTGAGGTAATTTGGTTAACCACCCCACCACCCACTAGATACATCTACATACCTCAAAATTACCCACTGCATCAAATTAGGGATATGACTTCTGTATCCTTCTTCAACCTTACAACTTACCAGAATTCCCTCTTTTGAGCTATTTCACAGTAAGTTTGTATTGCAATGATGCACTTAGGGTTATGGAATCATCTCCAGAGAGCCACACCCACAGTAGGGTCAACACTAGCCCAGGAGCTCTATATATTCCACAGATGTGCTCTTTTGCAGTAAGCACTTCACAGCCTTCATGTTTTGTTAGCCACTCCAACCTCCTCCCCAGGTCATTCTCTGTTCGCTATGCTACTGCTGCCGACATTCCATTTGTTGAGAAACTGACCAATGGCCTGGAGGGGAATGAAGGGATTCTTTGTGATCTAAAGAAATATCTACATGCATCACGTGACCCCATTGCAGAGGGGGCATGTCCTCTGTGTGCAGTGGTTGGTGTATGTGCTGAGCAGGTGGTGGGTGTGGCTGTGGTGAGAACAGAAGAGGTACAGAAGAGATCACTCGCACATATCACTAGTCACAAGCACATGTACCTCAAACATAGGACATTGACTATATCAGAGCTCATTACAACATTGAAGACTTTGTTTACTTCAACTATCATCATCCATCAGAACATGGTCATCTTCATCACTTTGTACTTAACCCTGTGTTTTCCATGCACTCAAAGCACTTCCTGAAGGTTAGTCCCTATATGCCCTGCCCCCTGCCTGCCCCTGCCCACCCCTGCCCGCCCCCTGCCCCTGCCCCTGCTCCTGCCCTGCCCACCCCTGCCCGCCCCCTGCCCTGCCCCCTGCCCTGCCCCCTGCCCTGCCACCAGCCATCACAACTTCCTCTATAGGAGTTGATGCGTCTAGCAAGCATGGATTGTGTCTATTATCCACTCCTCAAGGAGAGGTCTGAACAACACAGACCTCACTCTCTCATTTCTGCTTTACCCGAGATGGTACCCATAAGGTTTGATAGCACACAACATGAGGTTGTCATGTTAGTTATTCATGTGCCTGCAGGCCTCGTAGGCAGGTAGAGTATCCGATTGGCCTTGGGATCTATGCTCCATCTTCAAGGCTGCATCAGAGAGAAGCATATGCCCTGTACCATACCAACAGAAAACTGTCTTTGGAGTCAAAGGTTGTGATGTCGTACAATGTGAAATATTTTCATCTGGTTGAATCTGCAGATATCAGTAAACAGTAGACTTGTAGTGGTGGGAGCGTCAGATACAGCGATGTCCTTCCTTGAGAATCTTGTATTCTGGTATGCTTTTTAAACGCTCTGTTTCCATGATGGCTCTCATACGTTATGCTTGTTAGTCCCCACCTTAAGTTCAATAGCCTCACTCTTGTGTCTACCAATGGAATGCCCTGGGGACTTGAAGATGATGCATATCTAAGTCTTCCTCATAGGTGGGCTTTGCTGTAAACATTCTTGCTGCCCCTCCCACCATTGCTACCCCTCCCACCATTGCTGCCCCTCCCACCATTGCTGCCCCTCCCACCATTGCTGCCCCTCCCACCATGCTACCCCTCCCACCATTGCTGCCCCTCCCACCATGCTACCCCTCCCACCATTACTGCAATGTCATAACGACGTACCCCCTCCGTTCATAGCTACAACTGCTCCCCTTATATGTACTCGCTAATGGGTCTCCATGCTAGGGTCAATGTTGTCAAGGCAACCATGATAGCAATCAACAGGTATTCCTTTTGTCATGCTGTCTTGTACCATAACTATTGACTCATTTAACACACAGATCACTGAAGTATATTACTGTGGAAGACAGTAATGGGGAAAGGAGCATTGTTCAATATGACCTCCTGTTTCTATTAATGGGAGTGCAGTATCCAGTCCCTGACAAGGCCAGCAGGACATATGAGATATTTACCATCAACGATGAATACGAAGCCAATGTATTTCTTGGTTGGGTGAAGAAAGAGAGGCCCAAGAAGGTGGTAGTGTGGGGTGCTTCTCTGTGTGCCTTCACACTGGTGCAGTCTTTGCTGTCAGCTGGCCTTAGCGGTAACCAGATATGCCTGGTGCTTCCATCTGGGCATGCGCCTTTTAACAATCCCTCTGTTGATGAGAGGGTTAACAAAGTACTGGTGGAGCTGGGTGTGACAATACATCGCTGCTATATTCTCACCCAAGGGGACGGAAACAACCTACTTCTGCAAGGTCAAGATGGCTCCACACTGAGTAGTGTGACTTGTGAGGTAGGAGGGTGGGAGGGGTGTAACATGTAATGATATGGAGGTAACTAACCACTTTAAGGTCCTGATCTGTGTTGACAAGAAGGAAGTGGGCCACAGAGGGTTCAAAGGTTAGCTTCTCTCTCACTCTGATCTGCCCAGTTGACTCACCCTAAGCTGTGCAGCCATAAATGATGCATGTCTGGTCTTTGATGAGAGACTTGTGATCAGCTCCACCAATCGGACCAATGATCCTTTTATATTTGCTGCTGGACCCCTCACCAAGTTTTCAAGACATTACAGGGCGGACTCCTGGTACGTTACTGTAATGTATTGGCTGAGAAGCCATAATCTGATTGACCCATTCAGGTCACATGCAAACTTCAATTCAAAGGAGGTTGGAAAAAAGGTACACACCCCTGGTCACTGGGTCCTCCTCGTGCCTCTTCCCTGGTCACTGGGTCCTCCTCGTGCCTCTTCCCTGGTCACTAGGTCCTCCTCATGCCTCTTCCCTGGTCACTGGGTCCTCCTCATGCCTCTTCCCTGGTCACTGGGTCCTCCTCATGCCTCTTCACTGGTCACTAGGTCCTCCTCATGCCTCTTCCCTGGTCACTAGGTCCTCCTCATGCCTCTTCCCTGGTCACTAGGTCCTCCTCATGCCTCTTCCCTGGTTACTGGGTCCTCCTCATGCCTCTTCCCTGGTCACTGGGTCCTCCTCATGCCTCTTCCCTGGTCACTAGGTCCTCCTCATGCCTCTTCCCTGGTCACTACGTCCTCCTCGTGCCTCTTCCCTGGTCACTGGGTCCTCCTCATGCCTCTTCCCTGGTCCTCTTCACACTGTTGCCAATTCTTAGCTTGCAGATATAGTGCTGTCCGATGTGGACCCCATGGCCATCCCAAGAGAGCTGGGCTGTGATGACCAACTGATCCCAAAGTTCAGCAGTCCCACCGTTCAGTGTGCCCTGCTTCCTGGTGAGTAGTGGCTGTGCCAAGGGCCCACTGTGGTTTGGCCTGATTGGAATCATTGCTCCATTGGCTAGGAGGACTGTGGTACCTGCACATTGAGAAGCCTAATGTGGGAGAAAGACTGGACATTGTGATGGAATGCCCAACCTATGTCTGTTAGCACGTGCATAATAAACATCCTAAATGCATAACACACACATTGCGGTGTACATACAACATACAAATACACACCCACATACATGCACACATCCACACGCACATATAAACTACCACATGTAGGGTCAGGTGTTAGTAACAGATTCTGCAGCCAGGGGATATTTCAGACTACATATTAATCAGTACAGTCAGCTGGAAACCATAACCATTCTGACCTCCACGGTAACAACATGACTATGTCATTGATCTGTGCATCTATATTTTCTTACTGGTACTGAATTTACAGAAGCCAGAGATCTTCAATTTTCAGTGTTTATATGGACTGCATGAGAAGTATCTCAATAATTTGTCTAGTCGGTTTTCTGAGGGACTCATTCCAGACCTGTCCAGGTGATCACACGCACACACACACACACACACACACACACACACACACACACACACACACACACACACACTCATAATGTCTTTAACTATATCTTGTATAGTTACTTTTGTGAGCCTTGGGTTTGTGCTGTGGTGCACGATCGCTTCAGAGATCTTGTGGATGAAATCAGAGAGCAATTCTCATCAGTGGTAAGGAATAATGGATATGGATTTAGACATGTTGTATGACTTGTCACAATTAGGATGGCATTAGATACAAGGAGGACATTCAAGCAACATTGGAGGATCATGAAATGGTATGTCACCTTGTGCAAGAAGTTCAGGTGATATCTCTTCTTTTGTGACAGTACAAAGCGCGATCTTCCATCATAGCAAAGTTTGAGTCCTCATCTCTTCGAACACCTGTACGGACACGCCTCTTCAATTTTCTTCACTACAATTCTTACCATCTGCCAATGTATGCAACACCAGACATTATCTGACAGATTTATTTAGTGCATGTAGTAGTTGTTTATTGTTTCCAAACTGAGATGTTAGGGGTGGAAGACAATTCACAGCTGAGAGCCATATAAGGCAGACCACAACCTCCCCCTCAGAAGCGTACAGGGAAAACATTTTAATTATCTTCTGATGGCTGTGCTTTAGTCACATGTGCAAATGGGAGAATTGATAATGACATTCAACTAAAATGGAATTAGTTCAACTATTCCCACTACAGCTCTGTTTTGGAGTTATCATCTGAAGTGCCTTCTTGTGGTTCTGCCTCTTCATCATCAGGGGTTGCTGCAGGTCCTGCAAGCTGTTCTTCAACAAACTTGATAAGTTCATCCAAGGTTCTGTCACCTTTATAATCAACAGCCTGGACAGGACACACCAGTAAACTCAATGTTCCATTTTCACCCACCTGCCAACCCCCCCCCAAACTCACCTCCTTGTCAGCACCTTTAGGGAAGAATTTCAACGTTGGAAAACCTTCAATAGAGATGCCTTCAACTTCATTCTTGGTTGAGTCCATTTTTGCAATGGTGACATCTTCATTGTTCTGGAAATGCTCCGCAAGTTGGTCCCATATAGGTGCTAGCTGCTTGCAATGACCACACCATGGGGCATCTACCATTATTCAAAAGTTCTATCACAAGTATGCATTGAAGACAGAACGGTTACTTACAGAATTCCACAAAAACGTTTTCATTTTCATCGTACACAACTTCTTCGAAGTTCTTTCCAACAAGGACCTTCACTGGCTTGGTATTCCAATCAGAAGGGATTTCCTCTGAATTTCGGTGAGGCTAGTTAAGTAGATGTGATAATTATACGTGCACCACTACACACACAAGTACTCACCTGTAGTGTACCATCCACATAGCTTTTAAGGAAACCCTTAAGCTTATCAACTTCTGGCTCCTGGAAGTCGGGAACAAAACGTTTCATGTCTTCTTCCAAGTTAATGAGGCGCAAAGCAGGGAGATCCTTCTTCTCAAGGTTGAAGAAACTGAGAATTCGGGCATGATTTTCCACAGTGGTATCAACGAACACAAATAGTATCTGCAAAAGATAAACATATCAACTGTCCTATTTTTTAGGATTGCTTGTCCATACCTTTCCCTTGTAGTCAGCAGCCACAGTTCTGAGGTTGGCCTCATAGCTTGCTGCCTTCTCATTGTCCTTGGGATAGAAAGCCAACAGGTGTGTTCGCACAACTCCACCAAATATCTTGGGTGCAGACTGCAATAATTCAGAAACAAAAGGTAATTCACAGTACTGAGGAACCTTTGCCCATACCTTGTCACTGAACTCTGTCACCAATGGCATCTGCTCAGCTGCGACAAAAGATGCGATATCTTTCGCGTTCCAATCACCGGCGTAAGTTGCACGTTTATCGTCAAACTAAAGGATGATTGCCGCATGCTGAGACGCTGTAGCTCCGATGTCCTTAAACCGCACGTACCTTTTTGAACAGAACAACTGTGTCCAACTTCGCTTCTAGAGCATCGGCTACGGCCTGCGATGTGGAAATACCAAAATATAGAGTTTCCTGCTCCTCCGCTGCACCTAGGAATGCCTTCGCCGCATCGGACGTCTGATCCTTGAAGAAGCCAATAACCACCACATCGTCAGAAGTAGAGTATTGCGTGGCCTCTTCAGCAGTCGTAAGATCTTTGGCTGGTGGGCCCGTCTTCTTCTTCAGCCACGCAACGATCTCAGTGGCAGTTCTTCCACCTGCTCAAAACATTTATCCTAACGTGAAACGCTCTGGTACTTGCCCTTACCTGAGTAGTCGAGCGGTTTGCCGTTTTTGAAGAACTTGATAGTCGGGTAGCCTCGTACTTCAAACTGCTGAGCAAGTTCGGTTTCTTCAACGGCATCCACCTTGGCCAGTTTTATTTCGGAGTTTTCAGCAGCTAGGGTCGTTGCAGCTTTGGCATACTCTGGTGCCAGTGATTTGCAATGTCCACACCACGGAGCGTCTGTAAGCAAACAAAATATCACACTGTGGCTGGTAAAGTGGTGAACTGCCTTACAGAACTCAACAAGGACGTATTTGTTGTCCTTTACAGCGTCAGCAAAGTTTTCCTGTTCCAAGACAATCACTCCTTCCTCTACAGTGTATTCTGCAAAGCAGACACTGCACAGAGCCACAAGCACAATCACCAACTGCATTTTCGAGTTGCTTTGTCCCCAGTACGCAAGCTCTTTAATATGAGGGGCGACCTTTGTCGTCGCGTGTGCAAACCTGGTTGGTCAATTATTGACCGCGTTTAAACCAGGAAGCGGGGGGAAAAAAAAATTAATACCGTGGTTGAATTCGTTTTAGGAATACCGGATGTAGTCGGCCCAGCCCTGTCCGTGCGCATTACAATGGACCATTATCTGGTCATTGGATATGCTATTTCGGGAGGAACGTACATTTGTGCTAGAATCCGATGCAATACGCTATCTAAAAACATTGCATACACTTTACAGATATTGAGTCCAGCTAAAAAGATAGAGAGAGGACTGAAATTAAGTCCCTGTAAGTATTTGGTCTACTGTATATACCCAAAGCTTTGATATACGGAGATCAACTATATACCCAAAGCTAAGGCAAGCTCTTACTTCCCCTCCAACAATCAAATTTACCGTAAACAACATAACATGGCCTGCTAATCATGCATCCTTCCACTTAAATACACCTGGGTCCAAGTACATACCTCACGTATACGTTCTTCTTCTTAATAGCACCTTTAATTTGACACAAGGTAGGCGAAGCCTGCATGTTGCATTGTATGTGTGCATTGCTCATCCCCTGTCCCATGTTCTCTCATTGCCCATGAGCATGAGGTAACCTACATGCATGAATATGGCACTGTACCTCAGGACCCCTAGAATGGGGAGCATTCTAAGTGGCCTACGATGGCTACCAGACAACACACACAAGTGGCTGACCTCTTTCCTGTCTATTCACAGGAGCCAGATATGCAACATCTTGTCTTTGGCTGTCTGGTGGTCTTGCATAATAATGCATCAGAGCCAGGTGTACCTAACTTGCCCTGACCACCCAGCTCTGAAGTGTGCACAACCCACCACTTTAGAACAAGACATAGTCATCATTTTCTTGTCCATTGGATAAGTTCTGTTCTATAAAGGTACCATTAATATTCATGGTGATATTGGCATACATTCAATTCTATGAGTACATGTTTTTAGCAAGAAAGTGGGTGCACAGCACACACAAATAATAAAACTCACCAATTTCCGTTTTCGCGGGAATGTAGTAACGTTACTATACAAGCAGCAATGCGGAAAGTAACTGTCAAGGGGCGTCGCCTTCGAGAGCGTTTAGTCGCGTGATGCTTTCGTCTGTCTCTAATTAAGTGTTAAAACACTTTGCGGTACAATAGCCATATTTGGCAGGATTGTGTGTGGTGGCCGTGTTGACTGACCAGAGTCCACGGTAGTAACTGAAAACGTTAAAAATTGTCGGCGCAAAGTTGGCGTAGGAAGAATGCCAGAGGTTTACGAGATTATTAACGGTCCCATTACTTGCCACTGTTGGAACAAGGACAGAAGCAGTGAGTGACCATTACTCATTGCAACTCAGTCTTAGGTATTTTGATTACAGAATTGGCGATATGTCCTAACAACAACGAGGTTCATATCTACGCTAAGAAGAGCGGTAAATGGGAAGTAGAACATATTCTCACGGAGGTGTGTATTCCTAACCCCAAGTGCGTGGTCTAAAAAAAGGTCATTATTGCAGCACGGCCAGAGAGTGACTGGAATGGATTGGGCGGCGGAGAGTGACCGACTTGTGACGTGTGCTGCTGTAAGGGCCATCATTGGGTGGAATTTACGGGTCGCAAATTATTTGTGTGTATGTGCTTGCGTAGGACCGTAACGCTTATGTCTGGACATACACTGGTACAGCTTGGAAGCCATCACTTGTGATACTGCGGATCAACAGGGCAGCCACTGTTGTCAAGTGGTCGCCAAAGGGTGAGTTAGTATTTTTTCTAACCAACTGTCATTTGATAGTAGCATGATTTACAAACAGAAAACAAGTTTGCTGTTGGCAGTGGGGCGCGTTGTGTGTCCGTCTGCTATTTTGAAAAAGAAAATGATTGGTAAGGCTTCACCTGCGAGTCATGTAACCAACTGAACCTTTCCTCAGGTGGGTAAGTAAACACATCAAGAAACCTATACGCTCCACAGTTTTAAGTCTGGACTGGCATCCTAACAATTACCTTCTGGCTGTGGGGAGCACAGACTTCAAAGCCAGGTGCAGTTTTCAGGATGTAGATTTTACATATACTGACTCTGCTGGTCTACAGAGTGTTTTCAACTTATACCAAAGAGATAGAAGAGAAACCAGATTCTACTTGCTGGGGGAAGAAGATGCCTTTTGGCCAGTGCATGGCGGAGTTCACAACAGCTGGGGGAGGATGGGTGCACTGTGTGTCCTTCTCTCCATCTGGAGACAAGCTGTGTTGGGTATCACATGATTCCAGCATATCAGTTGTTGACCAGTCCAAAGAACAGTAAGTGTTCAGTTTATATTTATTTCTGTGTGGCCGTTGATTTGTTGTACAGGGCTGCAGTGGTTGCGACAGTGAAGCACACCTATCTCCCGTACTTGGCCTGTCAGTTCCTGACTGAAGGCAGTATTGTTGCTGCTGGTTACGATTGCTACCCTGTTCTCTGGAGCTTTGATGACAATAATAAGCTGACGTTTGTTAACAAGCTAGACCAGGCTGAAAAGAAAACAGGAAGTGGAAACCTGAGGTGAATTGGTTATTTCTGTTCCGAACACCCTCCATTTTTGTGAATGTTTCTATTTATCAGTGCTATGAACAAATTCAAACAGCTGGATACCAAGGCGACTACTTCAGCAGTAGACACTGATTTGGAATCTACTCACCAAAATTCTATTACTCAAATTTTGGGGTACTCCCGATCCAAGGATGGTGCTGATGCATTTTCCACTGTTGGTGTTGATGGGAGACTTGTTATCTGGACATGCAAGTCGCTTGAGGCTGCGATAGCTGGGCTGAAGTTCACTTGAAGAACACAAGTGTCTCTGCTATGACATTGACGCAATTGTAGCCGTAGTATTGCCAGGTGTGTTTAGCTGAACATAGTTTGTTTGAGATGATCGGTCATTAGTGTACTTATGTACAACAATTCATAATGCGCATGCGCAAACCCTGTGGCGGTAAAAGTTTTTGTACTCATGTCTAAACAGACTACGCTCTTCCAAACGTGGGCAAATGACAGCATTTCAGATGACGCACCTGAAGAGCTGGACGAATTTGATTCCCTCTTCAAAGCTATTCCACCCGACATACCCGAGTCCTCACTGAACATGCGTAATGACGACGACATTCCCGGCTTTGATGAATCAGCAGGAAAGCTGTGGATTTACCCAACCAACTACCCCATTCGAGATTATCAATTTAACATTGTCCAGAAGTGCCTTTTTAAAAACACATTAGTATGCCTACCCACGGGCCTGGGTAAGACGTTCATTGCAGCCGTTGTCATGTTCAACTTTTATCGCTGGTATCCAAGTGGAAAAATTGTGTTCTTGGCTCCTACCAAACCGCTCGTAGCACAACAGATAGAAGCTTGCCATAACATTACAGGGATTCCCCAGGAACACCTCGCTGAGATGACAGGTTAGTACTTCTTTTCTGGTGTATGCTGGCGGTCATTTGGTTTGCTCTGACCATGCAGGCAGCATTCAACCGTCCGCTCGCTTCCAGCTATGGAACAACAGAAGAGTTTTTTTCCTTACACCACAAGTATTGCAGAATGACTTAGGGCATGGGTCTTGTCCTGCGGCAAGCATATGCTGTGTTGTGTTTGATGAAGCCCACAAAGCCCTTGGCAACCATGCATACTGTCAGGTGAGCAACTGCCTTTCTCCTTGCAAAATTTGTATACTTTTGTTGCCTATTAGGTTATTAAAGAATTGAGCAATGCCAAGTGCCACTACAGAGTGTTAGCCCTTAGTGCTACGCCTGGCAATGATCTAAGGGTTAAGTTTTGCAGACCACAAGGCAGTGTAGTTGGTTTTACACTTCTCTGTGTGCTTGCAGGCTGTTCAACAAGTATTGTCAAACTTGCAGATCAACCATATTGAGCTCAGATCTGAGGATTCATTTGATATTCAGCAGTATGTTCACAACAGAACAGTGGAAAAGATTGTGGTTCCCTTGGTGGGACCTATCCAGGAAGTGAAGGAAGCGTTTTTGAAGGTGAAATTATGAGGGGTATGGGGAGGTGTGATGCTTACAGTGGAGAGGTGTTAAGGTTACAGTGCATATGTTAGGGGAGCAAAGACAAGAACTACATGTATCACTTTGCATTCAGATGCTGTCTAACGTAGTTGGACGACTAGCCAAGTTGGGATTATTGTACTGTAGTGACCCCGAGAAGCTTGGAAAATACCAGGTTCTCCAAGCGCGAGATAAGTATCGCCACAATCCTCCATCATCCGTTGTAAGTAATCCTATCACGATATGCATGCTTCTCTTCACTCACCCCCTGATCCCTCAGATGCCTGCATTAGCAGGGGCCATTGAGGGAGACTTTGCATTATCAATTAGCCTTTTTCATGCATATGAGCTGCTCCTTCAACATGGCCTTAGGTCATTTTACCAGTTCCTGTCCCACACACTGTGTGGCGTGGGAGGGGGTCAGTCTCGTGGAAAACTCGAACTGTCCAGGTTTACTGACTTCAAAGTGATTATGAACAGATTGGAGGGGCAGCTGTCTGCCACAAGTGTGGTCTCAAGCCAAGGGGAAGTCCCCTTCTTCTACAGCCATCCAAAGCTGAATAAGCTGGAGGAAATAGTCCTGGGTCACTTCCATGCAGTGGTTAATTCTGAGACTCGGGTTATGATATTTTCACAATACAGGGAAAGTGTGCAAGAGATTACTGACATGCTGACTAGACATGCTCCTGTAGTAAGAGTAATGAGCTTTGTGGGACATGCTAATTCAGGCAAACTGAACAGAGGTCTAACACACAAGGAACAGACGAAGGTGTTATTACTCCTGTCCATGTGGATCCATTAAACTGCCTGTCCCCTATATAGGTTGTACAAAGGTTTCGTGATGGTGGCTACAATGCTTTGGTCTCGACATGCGTTGGTGAAGAGGGACTGGACATTGGGGAAGTGGACCTCATCATCTGCTTTGATGCCCACAAATCTCCTGTTCGTTTGGTGCAGAGAATGGGACGCACCGGACGCAGGAGGAGTGGCAGGATTGTAGTCATTGTGGCAGAGGGGAGAGAGGAACAGGTATGTAGCCATGGTGGAAGAAGGGAGAGATATGTATGTAGCCATGGTGGAAGAAGGGAGAGATATGTATGTAGCCATGGTGGAAGAAGGGAGAGATATGTATGTAGCCATGGTGGAAGAAGGGAGAGATATGTATGTAGCCATGGTGGAAGAAGGGAGAGATATGTATGTAGCCATGGTGGAAGAAGGGAGAGATATGTATGTAGCCATGGTGGAAGAAGGGAGAGATATGTATGTAGCCATGATGGAAGAAGGGAGAGATATGTATGTAGCCATGGTGGAAGAAGGGAGAGATATGTATGTAGCCATGGTGGAAGAAGGGAGAGATATGTATGTAGCCATGGTGGAAGAAGGGAGAGATATGTATGTAGCCATGGTGGAAGAAGGGAGAGATATGTATGCAGCCATGGTTACATTGCTTTATGAAATGCATTCAGGCTTTCCCCTTTCCTCAACCACCATCATTTCCCCCCCTCCCCCTTACCTCCCCCCCTCCCCCCCCTCCCTTACCTCCCTCCCTTGCCAGATATACATGAAGAGTCAGAGCAATAAGTGCAATATTCATCGTGCTATCAGTGAAGGGTGTCGGTCGTTACAGCTGCACCCTTCAAGCAGTGCTATGGTCCCCAGACACATCATTCCCCAAGTATGTATGATGCCCCTCTGTGTGGGGGAGGCCTATGCTTCAGGCAGCGGAAGAGATGGAGACAAACAAAGGAAAGGTGTAATTGCCGGAAGCAGTGGACTTAACGGTCTCCTCAGGCCCAGACCTAGTTCTGGAGGTTACTTGTCTGAACATGAACTTAAAGACTGGACTAAATTGTTTTGCATAACTGATCGAGCGAATGCATCAATTGAAGCCACCATGAAATTAATATTTGAACCAAGCTGTCGTACTTCATTATGTCCGGCAGCTCTGACAGCCAGCAGTAGTGACAGGGAAGTGAGCCTCAGCCGCTGGGCCTACTGGCAGACTGCCCCCATTCCTCACCATGTAGCAGGCCATTCACAGAGATCAGTACAACTCGTATCTTTATTAAACTTTATGGACCACATTCATTCCACTGATGGTGTTGGCCTGAATTATGAAATGGAAATGAAAGCTTTTCTGAACCACGATGACATTGAGCCAGTAATTCAGGAGGAAACGATTTGCCGTAAGAGAACAAGAGTATTGGATGATTCAAGTGATGATGAAGACTGTCAGAAACAGTTGAAACAACACAGCAGTAATGAACCACTGGCTGTTTGTGAAGTTGAACTCTGTCATTCTCCACCACCACCACATGATGCTATCCATACCCCTGGTTTTGCTGCTTCTACAGTGAGTTCTTCCACTTCAGTTTGCCAATCAGTGCTTGTTCCCCAAGCTCCTGTGCTCATTCCCCAAGCTCCTGTCCTCGATTCCCTTGAGTGGTTGAATGAGTTTGATCCGTCACAGCTAGCAACACCAGAGACCACCCCAGCTGGTTCTGCACATGACACATACTCCATAACGCCAGCACGTTCAAACACCAGGATTGCGCTAGGTTCCCCTACTAAGGACATGGCTAGTTCTTCATTAGTGGTTATACAAGACCAATCTGGAATGGCAGACACTGATGTAACAGTAGTGGCAGAGTCGGACTTGGAAGAGGAACTAACGGATAGGAATGTCGATATTGCTTCACCTTGTCCACCATTGAGCACAAAAATATCATCAGATAATCAAGAGGACAGCTTTTTGCTGTTGCATGGAACTAAAGATCAAAGACCATACAATCCCCTGAGAACTCCACCATTACTGAAGCCTGCCAAGGAGCCTTGCACTACCCACCTACATGTATCCAAAGGCCCACAACTATTCGGAGATGAAATAAATGATTTCCTTGAGGATGAAGCAGATGTTTCAGGCTCTGAGGACCAAAGCAGTGAAATAAAGGAAGAGGAAAGCGATGGTGGTTATGAGGAAAGCTTTATCAATGACAACTCAGTTCTTACTCAGTATCCTTCTACAGAGACAGGTGGGAGCAAGGCAGCCATCTTATTGCCTAGCACCACTACCAGCCCCACTGGACCATGTAGAAGCAGATATCGCATGAAACTGAGTCAGCGACACACCATATTGAATCGCCTCATGAAGAAAGCTGAATTTTCAAGTAAAAAGAAGAAACCATTTTCACCAGTTATGGCTGAAGGTGATGGGGATATGAGTGAAGGTGATGATGAGGTTATGAATGATGATGAGGTTATGAATGATGATGAGGTTATGAGTGAAGGTGATGATGAGGTTATGAATGATGATGAGGTTATGAATGATGATGAGGTGGATGATAAAGGAAGTGAAGCAGAAGAAGTCCTTGTAGCATATGGGGACGAGGATAAGGAAGAATTGACATTGACCCAGCAGTTGCCAGAAGAAACAACTGCCATCAAAAGGCTGGCACCTTTGAAAGTGGGTTGCACCTATGGATTTCAAGTGGTTAGTGAGCAGTGCATGGATGTGGACAACGATATAATCAGCCCTAGTTTAATGGTAAGTAAGTTGATGTAGTAACACAGTGGTTATGTCGGTAAATATCTTTCAAGGCTACCATACATATAGCACCAACTCCTTCATGCCTGGGCATTGGCATGGAAGAGTGGGTAGGAAGTGATGAAGAGTGCCCCTTACCAAGCTGCAGCAGCGACTGGTCTAATCATATGGATGGTGAAAATCAAGTATACAGAAAACGTGTGACCCCTGTCTCACTAGACTCATTGCAAGCAAAAGTGATGATCCTAGTGAGCTCGCGTGTAGTTGCTAATTCTCAGGTGAGTGATGTAATTACATTGAGAAACAGAGCATTGTCGTGTGTTCTCTTAGGTGGTTTCTATTCTTCGTCACAAATATGGGCTTTGTGTCCTCGCGATGTCGCTCCCTCATGGAGGGTTCATTTTGAGCAACAGAATGCTGGTGGAAAGAAAGTTACAGTCAGGTAGTTAAGAGGAGTTAGGTTTAGAATCATATACACACTGGTGATGTTAGTTTTATACTTACCAAGCATATTCACTCTGCAGAACTTAGCAAGCCCAATTTCAGCAAGTTTATTAGCCAGCTGCTCAACCTGACTATGTTGTATTGTCCTCTGTGTGTTATTGTGGAGAGGGACAAGACCAGAGAAGGGAAAATACAGTTATGTCGCTTGTACTGGCTTGTTATTTATTTTTATTTTTGTTGTGGTGATGTTACATTGCTATCAGATCTAAGACTGGAGTGCAGTGTGAGAAGATGCTGGCCAGAATGGCCAGTATGAAAGTTACAGTCCTATTCAGCCAATCACAGGGTATGTGGTAGGTCCTTGCTTCTGATCTATTGTGACATCATTCCCCAGAACACACTGCATCTTTATTGAATGTAATGCTTGCCATGGAGATTCAAAGAGGCCAAGGGATAGTAATACCGGCAAATATTGTGGAAGCAAGCAGTCATGCGAGTCTAAATGGGAACACTAAAGGTTTTGTTATGACAGTAATTTATCCCATCAGGTTTTGCAGTTATTAATGAAGATCCCGAAATTGTCTTACGTGTCTGCACTCAATGTTTGTGTCCGCTACAACACACTGGCAGACATTGTGCAAAGGTAAGTTGTTCCTGTCCCTTTGTCACTGTGACCATAACGCTGTATGCAGTTCACCCCAGGAACTTATAGAGAAAGTCCCCTCCTTGACCCCAAGTGCTGCAAAAGCAATTCATACATTTTTTAACCACAGATTTAATTGAGGTCTTGTCTGCTGCTAATGTTTATGTCATGTCCATTTCATAGAAGCAACTGTCCCTATATGTACAGTGGTGCTGTAGCGTTTATGTTGTTACTGAGGGAAGGAGGCTGGGTGTGCATCCACCTGTGAGTATGGACAGCAGACCACATATATGCTAACATCAGTAACTACAGCCTTTGCCTTTGTCTGCTCTGAGAGATTACCTTTCTTTAAGTGTGATACTAAAAGAATTTTTTTTTCTACACAATAACTATGCAATCCATAAATAAAAGTGCTACTGGTGTAAAGCATGTGTCTGTATAGCTATCATACTTGATATGATGGGGCGTGGCATTTAGTAAATAAAAGTACAACAGTGTCATCAGTGTTGTGGTCTACTACTTCTGAATCGTTTTGTTCGCTTGATGGCATCCTTCCATCTCTGTCGACAGCACTCCTTCAGTTTAGGTTTCTTTGCCTTCCATTTTTGCTCTATTTCATCCAACACAGCTCCACGATAAAAGGAATTTTCACTCAGACGATTTGACATCTTAGGGGTATTGGAATGAAAGAACAAATAAAAGCTAGCATATGATATTGTTTGACTTGTAACATTTAGCTCAACTAGCTGACCCTGCTTTTGCAGTGACTTTGTGGGGGGCTTGACAACATTTTGAATGGGCTGCTCTGAAGGTTCCTCAATGATGTCATCGTTGCCTTCAGTCTGAAGGAAGTTAAATGTTGCTTGTCCAGCTTCCCCTGACCCAAACAGTGATGTGAGGTTTGGTGTCACTGTATAGAATCGTTTCAAACTATTCTGTGACATTTCAGCCTGTTGAACTATAGGGGCCAGCTCATTTGGTTGACATGGAGACACGGAGGGGATCAGGGCAGCTTCAGCCTTTGAATGCTTATGAGGGGAATGTTGCTCCAAGACTGTATGCCCTGGTACAAGGGGATCATAATGAGAATACAGGCCGACAGGTGGGGCTAATTCTTGGTTATAAGATCTAGCACTGGCATCTCCAAACATGGAACTAAGAATATTCAGAGCTTGCAATTTCTCACGTTGCAGCTGTGTGGAGGAATCAGTTTGGTCTGTATATTGGTGCAATGCTTTCTCATCAACACCATCAAGAAACTTTTCACTAACTTGAAACCTTGTGTCATGTCCAATCTGTTGTTGCATTGAAAACAGTTTGTGCCCAGACTCACCTTCGTACCTTGTCTCCATCACTGGTGGCTTATCGTCATCATCAAATAACAATTTCTTAGAAATTGTTGAAGCCTTCAGTGTTTTCACATCCACCTTTGGTGTATTTGGGTGCTCATCCTCTTCGTCTGAGCTGCCAAATATAATGTGCTGTGAAGCAGCAGGAAGAATAGCAGCGCCGGCGTTAGCCTTCACCTTAAGAGCTTCCAACCTTTTCTTGTTGGAAAGTAATTTCTTCTCACGTTCGTTCGATGCAAGAGTTGTTGTTACATATATGTCTAGCGAGGCATCTGCTGCGGTAGGCTTACCGTCTCCCTCAGTTTTACCTTGATTCGTTGCTCCGGCTCCGTTTACTGAACCTTTCATTTCTTTGGCTTCTCTCTCCCCTTTAAGTCGAACAAGAAAATCCTCCTTTGCAGGCTGTATTTTAAGCTGACATCCTTTCCACTTGGATTTATTATACACCGCCATGCACTTCTTTAAATTCACATCAGTAATATCTATGTTAATGTACGCGAATACTTTCGCCGCTGCCAATCCCGCTTCATCATTTTTTGCAACACGCTGAACGGAAGTTACATTTCCAAACGGTTGGAACCTTTGCTTCAGTTCATCTTCAGTTATAGAATGTTCGAGTCCTCCGACAAATAGTCTCATTCTGTTCACGTGGACACGCACTACTACCAGACAGGTACCTAAAGCACCGGTTCCATTCCATGTGTTTATTAACGGTATGGGTCATGAACAACTCACGTGCTCATTGAATTAAATAGTAACAAGTTTTAATAGTCGCTGTTCCTGGGGCCTTTCTTTGCCATGTCCATTCGGATTCGGTTATGAAGGAAATCGCACTGGTTTTTTTGTGTGTGTACGGCCACCTGACGCTGTACCCAAGTAAGTAATGAAACGATTGCGTAATTTGATTACCTGGTTGCTTTCAGGTTTTGCGATATCAGGCAACAAAAGTGGCAGATTGAGAGGTATGAAGTTCGTTTGGTTGGGTTCATGGCCATATTCTTTCACTAGGGTGTGACGTTGCCAAGGACTGTTGGCACCAATCTTCAGTAACCAGCTCTTCTTCTGGGGTGAAGTACCTGTACAATTCAACTGTAAACGGTTGTGTCCAGGTGGACTCACGCTGCCTTTCCGATAACGTTACTGTATTTTCTGACTTGTTAACATGTCGGGCCGTTTGCGTGGCAGATTTCGATGCAAGCACTACCGACTGTCAGAAGTCCCGCCATGGCTGCTGTCCCGATGGAACCACGCCCAGAGGTCCTGCTGGTGTCTGTACTGAAGGTTTGCAGATACGTAATGTGTGCATTTGTTACGTTCTACGTGTTTCAGAAGAGCAGTCTTCTTCGAATACTTCTGGTTCCTTCACTCATTGGCAGCTCTTGGTAGCTGGTGTGTGTTCTGTTGTACTTGGGGTAGGGATTGTTTCATTGGTGTTTGCTGTAACCTATGTGGACAGAATGCGTAAGAGAGACAAGCAGAGGAGGTTAGGGCTAATTCTAATTTTTGTTGAACAGTATAATTATGTTTACTCTTGATTTATTATTTATTTAACAGGTACATAAGCCAGGTTCTCAAGATGTATGAGGATAATATTGATTCCACAAGTGGAGACAGTGACAGTTCTTGTGACAATCCAGAAACCAAGAATTTGTTTGAGAGATTGTAGACCTCTTTAAACTTGTCTGTGTAAACTTGTGTGCGAACAGTACATCTTGTGAATGTATACAGGTTTGAAAATACGTACGCGTACATTTCGGTATTTTACAAGTAATTAGGCGCGAAATATTGAAATCCAGTACAGACATGGTAAGGCAACCGTAGTATTTTGACGGCGACAGGCAACAGCTGCGCAGTATTGTTGAGTCCGTTTTTCTAAATGCAGATTGTGCGTGTTCAGGGAAAGAGTGGAACGAAGAGATTTGAGGTTCAGAGTACAGATACACTTCGTGTGCTTCTTGAAAAGGTAAGCTGTACAAAGTGGTAGAGCAAGAAGTGAATTACACATGGCAATTGTAGATTGTCAAAGAGTTCGGGCTCTCAGCGACGGACAGCTTTTCTATTTATCAGAAGCCTGGTCAAAATGGCGAACTTAATATCGCATACTTAGATACGAAGCTTGTCAAAATTCCCTTACGGTATGGTTGTCCTAAGGCGTTAATGTACTTTTGATGCATACCCGCCCCCTAGACATGGAGACCTGCTCTACCTTGCCGAGAAGTCCAGTGACATTACCTCCACTGCTGCAGCGACAATAGTGGAGGAAGATGAAGTGGATAAGCTTCTTGCCCGAAAAGATGCAAGAATTGAGCGACCCAGAGATCCTCAGCTGTATGGAAAAGTTTAGTCGCACTATTTATCGCAATACATTTTCTTTTGCTCACATTACAGCTGCCACCATGGTCCCCAGGGTAGGTGTATCAACTGTGCACCTCTGGAGGTATGCTGTGTGTGGTGGGAGGGACATGCATTGAAGGGGTGTGGCCTTCCTCCTAGCCATGGGACCAGAGGTACCTCGACACTCAAGACCCTCCGGTCAAACACCTTTCTTTCCATTGCTACTGTCGGAAGCTTACAAGTGGAGTTGACAAGTAAAATATAAGCAGGGGCATTCGATAGAAGTGGGGCTCACACCTCCTTTTCTATTTCAAGGGGTAAATTTGCATACTTGGAAGACCTGAGCTGTAAGATCAAACCAGGCTGTCCTGACCACGCCCCCTGGCCTGCAGGCATCTGCACAAAATGTCAGCCCAGTGCCATCACCTTGGCAAGACAGGTGGGACTGGGGAGGAGATTGGTGTGGAAGGGTGGGGAGTTATGTGGATTGGTATACTTATGTTCAACAGAGCTATCGGCATGTAGACAACATAATGTTTGAAGACAAGAAAGTAGTGGAGCGTTTCCTCGAGGTGTGGAGAAAGTCAGGACAACAGAGGATTGGCCATTTGTATGGCAAGTATGAAGAATACATGGATGTCCCGTTGGGAATCAGGGCTGTAGTTTCAGCAATCTATGAGCCTCCTCAGGTCAGCATTGGTCAGATATATGTCACTATTGCTATGCACTGTATGGAAGGCATTGTTCGTATTTAAAAACTGTGTTTGTAACAGGTGGCTACGAAGTATGGTGTTGAACTGTTGGAGGACCCCAGGGAACAGGCTGTGAGAGAGTTGGCTAGCCATCTTGGACTGAGGAAGGTTTGTGATTTTGTTGATTGAGTGTTTGTTGGTTGGCCTGTCACACGATGCTGGGAATATGTTGGGCCTGTCATGTGACATGTTGGGCCTGTCACGTGACATGTTGGGTCTGTCACGTGACATGTTGGGTCTGTCACGTGACATGTTGGGTCTGTCACGTGACATGTTGGGTCTGTCACATGATATGTTGGGTCTGTCACATGATATGTTGGGTGCTTGCTTGGCCTGTCATATGATGTGTTTGGCTGTAGGTTGGATGGATATTTACAGATTTGGAGTCTGATTCTCAGAACAAAGTTGCATATAAAAGGAGTATAGTAAGTCCATACAATATATTTACATCTCATAACCCTACTAACTACAATGAACTGAAACCCCTACCACCCCCTTCCTACCACCATGTCTATTTGGTCAGCATACACACTTGCTATCTGCTGAGGAGTGCATCATGGCAGGCGATTATCAGAATCAGAACCCCAATCCATGCAGCCTTGCTAAGAAAGGTTACTTTGGTTCTAAGTTTGTCACTGTATGCGTGTCAGGTAAGAAGGCACCATTTTACATAATATGTATTTGTATTGAGTGTGCTCACCATAGGCAATGAGTTAAAACAGGTGGACCTGCAAGGTTATCAGGTGGGTGGGACAGATTAGAGGGGTACTTAGTGTCTTTGCTTCTGCAGGTATCTAACCAGTGCATGGCTCTTGTGAGGGACGATTGTTTGGTGCCAACCCTTGATGCATCTGAACTGGGCTACATACGTGAATCTACTCCTGAACAGTTAGTCCCTGATGTGTTTTATAAGGTACCGATTGCCTACTGTTTGGACTCCTAAATGTATAGAATACCCTTCACCTTCACATCACCTTCACTTTACCTTCACCTTGACCTTCACCTTCTCATCACCTTCACACCACCTTCACACCACCTTCACACCACCTTCACATCACCGTCACATCACCTTCACATCACCTTCACATCACCTTCACATCACCTTCATACCACCTTCACATCACCGTCACATCACCTTCACATCACCTTCACATCACCTTCACATCACCTTCACATCACCTTCACATCACCTTCACATCACCTTCACACCACCTTCACATCACCGTCACATCACCTTCACATCACCTTCACATCACCTTCACATCACCGTCACATCACCTTCACATCACCTTCACATCACCGTCACATCACCTTCACACCACCTTCACACCACCTTCACATCACTGTCACATCACCTTCACATCACCTTCACATCACCTTCACATCACTTTCACATCACCTTCACACCACCTTCACATCACCTTCACATCACCTTCACATCACCTTCACATCACCTTCACATCACCTTCACACCACCTTCACATCACCTTCACACCACCTTCACATCACCTTCACATCACCTTCACATCACCTTCACATCACCTTCACACCACCTTCACATCACCTTCACATCACCTTCACATCACCTTCACATCACCTTCACACCACCTTCACATCACCTTCACATCACCTTCACATCACCTTCACACCACCGTCACATCACCTTCACATCACCTTCACATCACCTTCACATCACCTTCACATCACCTTCACACCACCTTCACATCACCTTCACATCACCTTCACATCACCTTCACATCACCTTCACACCACCTTCACATCACCTTCACATCACCTTCACATCACCTTCACATCACCTTCACATCACCTTCACATCACCTTCACATCACCTTCACATCACCTTCACATCACCTTCACACCACCTTCACATCACCTTCACATCACCTTCACACCACCTTCACATCACCTTCACATCACCTTCACATCACCTTCACATCACCTTCACATCACCTTCACATCACCTTCACATCACCTTCACACCACCTTCACATCACCTTCACATCACCTTCACATCACCTTCACATCACCTTCACACCACCTTCACATCACCTTCACATCACCTTCACATCACCTTCACATTACGCAGACAAAGAACGAATACGGCATTGAAGTAACAAAGATTGCACGACCCCTCCCTTTGGAATATCTTATAATTGAGCTGACAACTTCCAGTCCTGTACAACCTAAGCCATATTTGATTGGTGGACAGGACCCTCCATTTCCTATTGAAAACAGGGAATCTCTGGGAGACATACAGGTAATATGAGCGGTTGGCATGCAAGTAATATGGGTAACTAAATGGACACCAGTAAATTTTCCAATGTATGGAATGAATTGAAGGCAAATTTGACTAGTGTAAAAGGAAGGGAACAAGATTTTGGGGAAAGTAAAAAACCTTTGTTTACCACAATGATTTGTGACCAAAATTCCTTTCCCCAAAACCTTGTCCCCCCCCCCTCCCCCCTCCCCCCTTCTCCCTGAATCTGCCCCTAGTGGCCCCATACAGTAGCGGATCAAGGGGGGGGGGGGGGGGGGGGGGGGGGGGGGGGGGGGGAGAGGATGTGCCCGCCCTTCCGTTCATGAACTTATGTATTCATAGTCGTGCAATAGCGTTTAAAAACTTGGCTATAGCCAAAAGCTTCCTTGCTTTTTGTGCAGGGGGAGCATACCTCCCCTCCCGCACCCACCCCCTTTTAGTGACACATCCATTTCCACTTAATGATGACAATTAATAATTGGTGGCCTTCCCCCCACTTCCATAATTCCTGGATTCACCCCTGCCATACCTGGGTAGCTCCACACTGACTTTAATTATGATGGGTGGGGTATGTCAACCCACGGAAGTTATGGTAATGAAATTATTCATAGATTTAACCCTCAATGCAATCACGCAGCACATTAAAATGACCTGCACCACTGGTAGAAAGGGATGCGTGATTAACACTATAAAAGCGGTGCCACCCAATATTCACAGGTGGGTAAGCCCAAAAGTTACAAGGTGGGTAGGTGGCCTTGTGTGTTGCTGCTACCCTGTGGTTGCAGGGGTTTATCTGACCCACTTTGTTATGATAATAGACTGAGAGACCATACTGTAAAGGTCTTTTGCATTATTACAGTCATGATGATAATGATGAATGCTAACATGTGGATATGGGAGCCATGGTGTGGTGTGGGTATGGGCCACAGTATGGAGCCATGGTGTGGTGTGGGTATGGACCACAGTATGGAGCCATGGTGTGGTGTGGGTATGGGCCACAGTAAGGAGCCATGGTGTGGTGTGGGTATGGACCACAGTAAGGAGCCATGGTGTGGTGTGGGTATGGACCACAGTAAGGAGCCATGGTGTGGTGTGGGTATGGGCCACAGTATGGAGCCATGGTGTGGTGTGGGTATGGACCACAGTATGGAGCCATGGTGTGGTGTGGGTATGGACCACAGTATGGAGCCATGGTGTGGTGTGGGTATGGACCACAGTATGGAGCCATGGTGTGGTGTGGGTATGGGCCACAGTATGGAGCCATGGTGTGGTGTGGGTATGGGCCACAGTATGGAGCCATGGTGTGGTGTGGGTATGGGCCACAGTATGGAGCCATGGTGTGGTGTGGGTATGGACCACAGTATGGAGCCATGGTGTGGTGTGGGTATGGACCACAGTATGGAGCCATGGTGTGGTGTGGGTATGGACCACAGTATGGAGCCATGGTGTGGTGTGGGTATGGACCACAGTATGGAGCCATGGTGTGGTGTGGGTATGGGCCACAGTATGGAGCCATGGTGTGGTGTGGGTATGGGCCACAGTATGGAGCCATGGTGTGGTGTGGGTATGGGCCACAGTATGGAGCCATGGTGTGGTGTGGGTATGGGCCACAGTATGGAGCCATGGTGTGGTGTGGGTATGGGCCACAGTATGGAGCCATGGTGTGGTGTGGGTATGGGCCACAGTATGGAGCCATGGTGTGGTGTGGGTATGGGCCACACTATGGAGCCATGGTGTGGTGTGGGTATGGGCCACAGTATGGAGCCATGGTGTGGTGTGGGTATGGGCCACAGTATGGAGCCATGGTGTGGTGTGGGTATGGGCCACAGTATGGAGCCATGGTGTGGTGTGGGTTTGATGCATTTATTTAATTGCTGTGCTTTATTTCTTTAAAAAAATCAGGATTTCACTGCTTTTGCAAATTATTGGCAACGCCAAACAAACTTTCTGTGTGCAGTGTCTGATCTGCATCTGCTTCTATTTCTGTATACCAGTGACATTGTACACCTTAGGGTAAGTATGAATTATCATACTTCTAACCATAAAACATTTTAATTAATCCCATTAGCCGCACATCCCTCTTCTGTGCACAGCAATTCGGACTGGTGACAAGCAGCTTGCTGAAAAGTGGCGGCTAAATGATTGGTGGGCTACAGTGGAGGAGTTGATAAAGCTGCATTCTGGTACCCCATCACACGCACACACTTGCTTTCACTAATAGCCTTGCTTTCCTGTAGTTGGTTCACCTACCACACTGTCATCTGCTCCTGTGTTTCCTCGGTCAGCAGCTCAAGAAGGCAGTGCTATGTGGGCCTGTAAAATCTGTACGCTGCTCAATCCTCCTCATCTGACTGAGTGTGATGCCTGCCACCTCCCACGGACATGAATACACTGGTTGTTGTGTGGTGGAATTTGAACTTATACACATGGCATTTTTCTGTTAATCCGATGTTATTATTGGTTAGTGCAATTATCACATTACAAACTGATAAGGGTCACACAAATATCAAGTGATTTTTTTATACATTTACATTACCAATCTCAGCCAATGCACATGCTATTTCCCATTTTCCCCATGTATTTTGACCATGGCTGTTGGTTGCTCGGTAGAAACTGGCTAAAATCTACTGTTTTGCTGCCGAATACTTGTTCTGCTTTGTCCCTAAGAGTGAACACCTCTACTCTGTATGCAAATGCTGGATAGCGACCGTCTACAGATGCCCATGGTGTTGCCACTATCACTTCCACCTCTCCATCTCCATCTAGATCTGACAATGCAGGGGTTGAGGGTAGAACAGTGGGGGTCAGAATGTGCATACAACGTAAGGCCTGGGGACTCTGTTCATGCATGTTCACTGTGCTGCCGTGTTGCGTGTCGCGCTTGTGTGTTGGAACTGAGTGAGATTAGACATTCGTTGAGTGAAGGTGTAAGATGAGATATGAGAGGCACTTACCATCAATGTAAGGAAGGAAACTTGCTAAAGGCTTCACTTCATCTGTGCTGATCATATGAGGAACAACAAAGTATAAGTGAGCTGACAGCTGCTCTTTGGTGAGGTTACAGTAATGGAGAAAGCCATCTAAGTCACTTTCTGGGTTGGGAAAGTCACTTCCAGCCCACAGCTCAGATGTGTTGAGCATGGTGCCATGGTGTCCTGACCGAAAGGATGGAATTAATAATGATGGAATAGTAAATGACAATGAGCCCACTACCTTATTCTCACCTGTATCTCTAGTTACGTGGGAATCAGCTGTTATGGTATTGCAAGTTAGCAGTGGATTATCGAGACAGTCCCTGGGACAAACATCTTTCCACTTCTCTGTATCACGCAAAGTATGGAATTGACCCTTGTTGCTTAGTCCAAGGGTGACAAACAAGGCACCATCATTACCAGGATGTTGAGCACGCAAGACAATAGAAGAGGACATTACGCTGCCTGTTGATCTCATTGTCCACAGCATTTCACCATTCACACCATCTAGTATTGCTATATTGGAATATTGGTACACATTCCATGTACCAAAATTTGCACGAACGAGTAAGTCAGGAACATTGTCACTGTTGAAAAACACAGGGCTTGGGAGACTAGAAATGGAAAATGAGGAAATTGATGTGAGCGTGCACAATTCGCTGCATACCTACCTGTAGCTTTCAGTTGCAGGAAAGTGCTTGTCCCAAACAACAGCTACATCCTTCCCATCCAAAACAGCAGTCCGGCCACCAAATGTGGATACCACCAGATCAAGCACAGTGTCCTCATTCATGTCCACTAGAAGGACAGGTAACATTACTCCTTTCTGTTTGGACACAAATATTTGGTACACGCAAAGCTGAAGACTGGTCCAAACATGTGTTGCATGTCCCCATGGTACACAAGTGACATCCTTGGTGCCACCAATGTCATAGACTGAAGCATCATGCACTGGTCGCAGGGCCTCCGTTGCCATGGTGCTAGAATTTGTGCAATAAGGATTTGTAAATGCATTGAGTGGCTTGTAGTTGTGATCTTTAATTTGGTTGGTATAATCCTGTACACTTTTCTGTATACTGTCTAATGATATACCCCACAATGAGCCTTCAATTGTTTCTCCACCAGTACCAAACAGAACCATCTGTCTCCCATCAGGAAGCCTGTGCAAAACAGGTGAACTGTATGTCTCTTTTCCATCAGGTACTGTGATTCTATTCATAAGCTTCTCACCAGTACGACCAGACACCACTACTAGCAGACCGGTGGACCTATTCCTATTGTTGGGAGCGTATATCGTATCTCCTCCGTGGGTGTTGATAATGTCCATTACACCGTCACCGTCAAGATCACGTACAAGTAGAGGAAAGTAGAAACCATATCTTGGGAAAACGACGGAGCTGTCAACATACCACAGTAGCGTACCATCTTGGCCGTGAATTGCTGCAAACCCCCCAAATCGACCTGCCAATATGCAGTCAGAATGACCGTCCAAGTTGAGGTCAGCGTTGCAATTAAGAGCGAATACATCGAAATTAAGTTCACTTTCGAACAGCGTGTCACCATTTAAACCATTTAGGGCTCTCACTGTGGACATACATGGGCCGCTTGAACCAGATGTGAGCACATCTAATACTCCATCGCCATTCACATCGTACGTTTCGGCTGATAACTCGGTGAGAGCACCAAACTCACGCCTCCATGAGATAAGATTCTTAATTCTACCCTCGCCCTCGGTTTTCGCGTCATGAATGAACCAGTTGGCGTAGAGGACAGCTGTAACAGCAACTACTGCAAATGTGGCCAAAATGCACACATACAAACAGCCAAGTGCTAAGCATTGACGATGAGTGACGTGTTTGTGACGGTGAATACCGCTGACGACAGTCAGGTGAAGATCGGCAGACTGGTCGTATTGGCTCACACCAAAGTCCTGGAGGGTGGTAGAACTTTGGTATTCGTCATGATCCCTTTGCCACAACTTTTGATACGGTCTTCGAGAAAACATAGATAGAAAATTATAAGTAGACGACCACACCTATTATGCTTAGTCTGGGGACCCGACTGTTAATGGGCTATTATTCCTTTATTTAATTATACACGATGTGACCATAGATATTATCTATGATGTGACAATAAATGGTGTCCAGGGGTGCTTTTATATATTGTCCCGGGGGAAGGGGGGGGGAGGGGGGGGGGGGGGGGTACGTTTGCCATCTGTAGGGGTGTATACGGTTAAATAATGGAATAGCCCAATACGAATACCGCCCGAGCTAGTTGCGCGTGAATATTTAAGAGGCCGTTCATCGCGCTAATTTGACCATTATGACCCCATCACACAGGCTGATCCCCCCCCCCCCCCCCCCCCCCCCCCCCCCCCCCCACCGCCCCCGGCGTAATTTATGAACGGCCCCTCAGCTATGAGGCTGAAGTTGCTGAACCTGAAGAGTATAAGAAGGCCTATGAGCGCGACAGCCATCACCCACTCAGTGAGTCCAGAAAATTATTGGTACATGTAATTTTGTTATGGAGACGCCCCATTACCTTACAGGCTAAAATTCTACCTTCCGATACAGGGAAGGGAGGGGTGAGGGGGGGGGGGGGGGGGGGGGGGGGGGTTGGAAAATCCTGTATCCGCCCCTGCAGTTGGGCTATATTAAGCGAATTCAATACGAGATCCGGACGTCCGCAAAGCTTGCTCCAAAGATGACGCATTGCCGTAGGGTCTTTGAACTACCATCAAAAGGTAAGATCAATGGCACCCAACATTGAAGAGGCGGCATTATTTAGGGTAAGAGGACAGGGACAGCTTACTCGTACGTTCCATGAATAAGGATCGCAACTCAACTAGGTTGTTAATTTAACACCTTGGTGGGAAGAAAGCTAATTTTCTCGCATAGAAATGTATGGGAGGGAACCACTAATCTAATCGCATCGCATAGCCAAACCAATGAGCCTATTTACAAGGGGGCATTATTTAGAGAAAGAGGACAGCTTACTTGTACGTTCCATGAATAAGGATCGCAACTACACTAGGTTGTTAAATTAACACATTGGTGGGATGATAGCCATTTTTCTCCCATAGAAATGTATGGGAGGGAACCACTAATCTAATAGTATCGTATAGCCTAACCAATGAGCACATTGAAGAGGCGACATTATTTAGAGAAAGAGGACAGCAAACACGTACGTTCCATGAATAAGGATCGCAACTACACTAGGTTGTTAAATTAACACCTTGGTGGGATGATAGCCATTTTTATCCCATAAAAATGTATGGGAGGGAACCACTAATCTATTCGCATCGCATAGCCAAACCAATGAGCCTATTGATAAGGAGGCATTATTTAGAGAAAGAAGACAGCTTACTCGTACGTTCCATAAATAAGGATCGCAACTCCACTAGGTTGTTAAATTAACACCTTGGTGGGAAGAAAGCAAATTTTCTCGCATTGAAAGGTATGGGAGGGAACCACTAATCTATTTGCATCGCATAGCCAAACCAATGAGCCAATTGAAGAGGTGTCATTATTAAAAGAAAGATGACAGCTTACTCGTACGTTCCATGATTAAGGATCGCAATAACACTAGGTTGTTAAATTAACACTATGGTGGGAATATAGCGATTTTTCTCCCATCGAAATGTATGGGAGGGAACCACTAATCTATTCGCATTGCATAGCCAAACCATTGAGCCTATTGATAAGGAGGCATTATTTAGAGAAAGAAGACAGGTTACTCGTACGTTCCATAAACAAGGATCGCAACTCCACTAGGTTGTTAAATTAACACCTTGGTGGGAAGAAAGCAAATTTTCTCGCATTGAAAGGTATTTGCATCGCATAGCCAAACCAATGAGCCAATTGACGAGGTGGCATTATTAAGAGAAAGATGACAGCTTACTCGTACGTTCCATGATTAAGGATCGCAATAACACTAGGTTGTTAAATTAACACTATGGTGGGAATATAGCGATTTTTCTCCCATAGAAATGTATGGGAGGGAACCACTAATCTAATCGCATCGTATAGCCAAACCAATATGACTATTGAAAAGGAGGCATTATTTAGAGAAAGAGAACAGGTTACTCGTACGTTCCATTAATGAGGATCGCAACTCCACAAGGTCGTTAAAATAACACCTCGGTGGGAAGATAGCCAATTTTTTAACATAGAAATGTATGGGATGGAACCACTAATCTAATCGCATCGTAAAGCCAAACCAATGAGACTATTGAAAAAGAGGCATTTTTTAGAGAAAGAGAACAGGTTACTCGTACGTTCGATGAATGAGGATCGCAAATCCACAAGGTTGTTAAATTAACACCTCGGTGGGAAGATAGCCAATTTTCTCCCATAGAAATGTATGGGAGGGAACCACTAATCTAATTGCATCGTATAGCCAAACCAATAGGACTATTGAAAAGGAGGCATTATTTAGAGAAAGAGAACAGGTTACTCGTACGTTCCATCAATGAAGATCGCAACTCCACAAGGTTGTTAAAATAACACCTCGGTGGGAAGATAGCCAATTTTCTCCCATAGAAATGTATGGGAGGGAACCACTAATCTAATTGCATCGTACAGCCAAACCAATAGGACTATTGAAAAGGAGGCATTATTTAGAGAAAGAGAACAGGTTACTCGTACGTTCCATCAATGAAGATCGCAACTCCACAAGGTTGTTAAAATAACACCTCGGTGGGAAGATAGCCAATTTTCTCCCATAGAAATGTATGGGAGGGAACCACTAATCTAATCGCATCGTAAAGCCAAACCAATATGACCATTGAAAAGGAGGCATTATTCAGAGAAAGAGAATAGGTTACTCGTACGTTCCATGAATGAGGATCGCAACTCCACAAGGTTGTTACATTTACACCTCGGTGGGAAGATAGCCAATTTTCTCCCATAGAAATGTATGGGAGGGAACCACTAATCTAATCGCATCGTAAAGCCAAACCAATGAGACTATTGAAAAGGAGGCATTATTTAGAGAAAGAGAACATGTCACTCGTACGTTCCATGAATGAGGATCGCAACTCCACAAGGTTGATAAAATAACACCTCGGTGGGATAATAGCCAATTTTCTCCCATAGAAATGTATGGGAGGGAACCACTAATCTAATCGCATCGTAAAGCCAAACCAATGAGACTATTGAAAAGGAGGCATTATTTAGAGAAAGAGAACATGTCACTCGTACGTTCCATGAATGAGGATCGCAACTCCACAAGGTTGATAAAATAACACCTCGGTGGGATAATAGCCAATTTTCTCCCATAGAAATGTATGGGAGGGAACCACTAATCTAATCGCATCGTAAAGCCAAACCAATGAGACTATTGAAAAAGAGGCATTATTAAGAGAAAGAGAACAGGTTACTCGTACGTTCGATGAATGAGGATCGCAACTCCAGCAGGTTGTTAAATTAACACCTCGGTGGGAAGATAGCCAATTTTCTCCCATAGAAATGTATGGGAGGGAACCACTAATCTAATCGCATCGTATAGCCAAACCAATATGACTATTGAAAAGGAGGCATTATTTAGAGAAAGAGAACAGGTTACTCGTACGTTCCATCAATAAAGATTGCAACTCCACAAGGTTGTAAAAATAACACCTAGGTGGGAAGATAGCCAATTTTCTCCCATAGAAATGTATGGGAGGGAACCACTAATCTAATTGCATCGTGTAGCCAAACCAATATGACTATTGAAAAGGAGGCATTATTATAAGAAAGAGAACAGGTTACTCGTACGCTCGATCAATGAGGATCGCAACTCCACAAGGTTGTTAAAATAACACCTCGGTGGGAAGTTAGCCAATTTTCTCCCATAGAAATGTATGGGAGGGAACCACTAATCTAATCGCATCGTAAAGCCAAACCAATGCGACTATTGAAAAGGAGGCATTATTTAGAGAAAGAGAACAGGTTACTCGTACGTTCCATCAATGAAGATCGCAACTCCACAAGGTTGTTAAAATAACACCTCGGTGGGAAGATAGCCAATTTTCTCCCATAGAAATGTATGGGAGGGAACCACTAATCTAATCGCATCGTAAAGCCAAACCAATATGACCATTGAAAAGGAGGCATTATTCAGAGAAAGAGAATAGGTTACTCGTACGTTCCATGAATGAGGATCGCAACTCCACAAGGTTGTTACATTTACACCTCGGTGGGAAGATAGCCAATTTTCTCCCATAGAAATGTATGGGAGGGAACCACTAATCTAATCGCATCGTAAAGCCAAACCAATGAGACTATTGAAAAGGTGTCATTATTAAAAGAAAGATGACAGCTTACTCGTACGTTCCATGATTAAGGATCGCAATAACACTAGGTTGTTAAATTAACACTATGGTGGGAATATAGCGATTTTTCTCCCATAGAAATGTATGGGAGGGAACCACTAATCTATTCGCATCGCATAGCCAAACCAATGAGCCTATTGATAAGGAGGCATTATTTAGAGAAAGAAGACAGGTTACTCGTACGTTCCATAAACAAGGATCGCAACTCCACTAGGTTGTTAAATTAACACCTTGGTGGGAAGAAAGAAAATTTTCTCGCATTGAAAGGTATTTGCATCGCATAGCCAAACCAATGAGCCAATTGACGAGGTGGCATTATTAAGAGAAAGATGACAGCTTACTCGGACGTTCCATGATTAAGGATCGCAATAACACTAGGTTGTTAAATTAAAACTATGGTGGGAGTATAGCGATTTTTCTCCCATAGAAATGTATGGGAGGGAACCACTAATCTAATCGCATCGTATAGCCAAACCAATATGACTATTGAAAAGGAGGCATTATTTAGAGAAAGAGAACAGGTTACTCGTACGTTCCATCTATGAGGATCGCAACTCCACAAGGTTGTTAAAATAACACCTCAGTGGGAAGATAGCCAATTTTTTAACATAGAAATGTGTGGGATGGAACCACTAATCTAATCGCATCGTAAAGCCAAACCAATGAGACTATTGAAACAGAGGCATTTTTTAGAGAAAGAGAACAGGTTACTCGTACGTTCGATGAATGAGGATCGCAAATCCACAAGGTTGTTAAATTAACACCTCGGTGGGAAGATAGCCAATTTTCTCCCATAGAAATGTATGGGAGGGAACCACTAATCTAATTGCATCGTATAGCCAAACCAATAGGACTATTGAAAAGGAGGCATTATTTAGAGAAAGAGAACAGGTTACTCGTACGTTCCATCAATGAAGATCGCAACTCCACAAGGTTGTTAAAATAACACCTAGGTGGGAAGATAGCCAATTTTCTCCCATAGAAATGTATGGGAGGGAACCACTAATCTAATCGCATCGTAAAGCCAAACCAATGAGACTATTGAAAAGGAGGCATTATTTAGAGAAAGAGAACATGTCACTCGTACGTTCCATGAATGAGGATCGTAACTCCACAAGGTTGATAAAATAACACCTCGGTGGGATAATAGCCAATTTTCTCCCATAGAAATGTATGGGAGGGAACCACTAATCTAATCGCATCGTATAGCCACACCAATATGACTATTGAAAAGGAGGCATTATTTAGAGAAAGAGAACAGGTTACTCGTACGTTCGATCAATGAGGATCGCAACTCCACCAGGTTGTTAAAATAACACCTCGGTGGGAAGATAGCCAATTTTTTAACATATAAATGTATGGGAGGGAACCACTAATCTAATCGCATCGTAAAGCCAAACCAATGAGACTATTGAAAAAGAGGCATTATTAAGAGAAAGAGAACAGGTTACTCGTACGTTCGATGAATGAGGATCGCAACTTCACAAGGTTGTTAAATTAACACCTCGGTCGGAAGATACCCATTTTTCTCCCATAGAAATGTATGGGAGGGAACCACTAATCTAATCGCATCGTATAGCCAAACCAATAGGACTATTGAAAAGGAGGCATTATTTAGAGAAAGAGAACAGGTTACTCGTACGTTCCATCAATGAAGATCGCAACTCCACAAGGTTGTTAAAATAACACCTAGGTGGGAAGATAGCCAATTTTCTCCCATAGAAATGTATGGGAGGGAACCACTAATCTAATTGCATCGCATAGCCAAACCAATATGACTATTAAAAAGGAGGCATTATTTTAAGAAAGAGAACAGGTTACTCGTACGTTCGATCAATGAGGATCGCAATTCCACAAGGTTGTTAAAATAACACCTCGGTGGGAAGTTAGCCAATTTTCTCCCATAGAAATGTATGGGAGGGAACCACTAATCTAATCGCATCGTAAAGCCAAACCAATGCGACTATTGAAAAGGAGGCATTATTTAGAGAAAGAGAACAGGTTACTCGTACGTTCCATCAATGAAGATCGCAACTCCACAAGGTTGTTAAAATAACACCTCGGTGGGAAGATAGCCAATTTTCTCCCATAGAAATGTATGGGAGGGAACCACTAATCTAATTGCATCGTATAGCCAAACCAATATGACTATTGAAAAGGAGGCATTATTTAGAGAAAGAGAACAGGTTACTCGTACGTTCGATGAATGAGGATCGCAACTCCAGCAGGTTGTTAAATTAACACCTCGGTGGGAAGATAGCCAATTTTCTCCCATAGAAATGTATGGGAGGGAACCACTAATCTAATCGCATCGTAAAGCCAAACCAATATGACCATTGAAAAGGAGGCATTATTCAGAGAAAGAGAACAGGTTACTCGTACGTTCCATCAATGAAGATCGCAACTCCACAAGGTTGTTAAAATAACACCTCGGTGGGAAGATAGCCAATTTTCTCCCATAGAAATGTATGGGAGGGAACCACTAATCTAATCGCATCGTAAAGCCAAACCAATATGACCATTGAAAAGGAGGCATTATTCAGAGAAAGAGAATAGGTTACTCGTACGTTCCATGAATGAGGATCGCAACTCCACAAGGTTGTTACATTTACACCTCGGTGGGAAGATAGCCAATTTTCTCCCATAGAAATGTATGGGAGGGAACCACTAATCTAATCGCATCGTAAAGCCAAACCAATGAGACTATTGAAAAGGAGGCATTATTTAGAGAAAGAGAACATGTCACTCGTACGTTCCATGAATGAGGATCGCAACTCCACAAGGTTGATAAAATAACACCTCGGTGGGATAATAGCCAATTTTCTCCCATAGAAATGTATGGGAGGGAACCACTAATCTAATCGCATCGTAAAGCCAAACCAATGAGACTATTGAAAAGGAGGCATTATTTAGAGAAAGAGAACATGTCACTCGAACGTTCCATGAATGAGGATTGCAACTCCACAAGGTTGATAAAATAACACCTCGGTGGGATAATAGCCAATTTTCTCCCATAGAAATGTATGGGAGGGAACCACTAATCTAATCACATCGTAAAGCCAAACCAATGAGACTATTGAAAAAGAGGCATTATTAAGAGAAAGAGAACAGGTTACTCGTACGTTCGATGAATGAGGATCGCAACTCCAGCAGGTTGTTAAATTAACACCTCGGTGGGAAGATAGCCAATTTTCTCCCATAGAAATGTATGGGAGGGAACCACTAATCTAATTGCATCGTGTAGCCAAACCAATATGACTATTGAAAAGGAGGCATTATTATAAGAAAGAGAACAGGTTACTCGTACGCTCGATCAATGAGGATCGCAACTCCACAAGGTTGTTAAAATAACACCTCGGTGGGAAGTTAGCCAATTTTCTCCCATTAAAATGTATGGGAGGGAACCACTAATCTAATCGCATCGTAAAGCCAAACCAATGCGACTATTGAAAAGGAGGCATTATTTAGAGAAAGAGAACAGGTTACTCGTACGTTCCATCAATGAAGATCGCAACTCCACAAGGTTGTTAAAATAACACCTCGGTGGGAAGATAGCCAATTTTCTCCCATAGAAATGTATGGGAGGGAACCACTAATCTAATCGCATCGTAAAGCCAAACCAATATGACCATTGAAAAGGAGGCATTATTCAGAGAAAGAGAATAGGTTACTTGTACGTTCGATCAATGAGGATCGCAACTCCACCAGGTTGTTGAAATAACACCTCGGTGGGAAGATAGCCAATTTTTTAACATATAAATGTATGGGAGGGAACCACTAATTAAATCGCATCGTAAAGACAAACCAATGAGACTATTGAAAAAGAGGCAGTATTAAGAGAAAGAGAACAGGTTACTCGTACGTTCGATGAATGAGGATCGCAACTCCACAAGGTTGTTAAATTAACACCTCGGTGGGAAGATAGCCAATTTTCTCCCATAGAAATGTATGGGATGGAACCACTAATCTAATCGCATCGTAAAGCCAAACCAATGAGACTATTGAAACAGAGGCATTTTTTAGAGAAAGAGAACAGGTTACTCGTACGTTCGATGAATGAGGATCGCAAATCCACAAGGTTGTTAAATTAACACCTCGGTGGGAAGATAGCCAATTTTCTCCCATAGAAATGTATGGGAGGGAACCACTAATCTAATTGCATCGTATAGCCAAACCAATAGGACTATTGAAAAGGAGGCATTATTTAGAGAAAGAGAACAGGTTACTCGTACGTTCCATCAATGAAGATCGCAACTCCACAAGGTTGTTAAAATAACACCTAGGTGGGAAGATAGCCAATTTTCTCCCATAGAAATGTATGGGAGGGAACCACTAATCTAATCGCATCGTAAAGCCAAACCAATGAGACTATTGAAAAGGAGGCATTATTTAGAGAAAGAGAACATGTCACTCGTACGTTCCATGAATGAGGATCGTAACTCCACAAGGTTGATAAAATAACACCTCGGTGGGATAATAGCCAATTTTCTCCCATAGAAATGTATGGGAGGGAACCACTAATCTAATCGCATCGTATAGCCACACCAATATGACTATTGAAAAGGAGGCATTATTTAGAGAAAGAGAACAGGTTACTCGTACGTTCGATCAATGAGGATCGCAACTCCACCAGGTTGTTAAAATAACACCTCGGTGGGAAGATAGCCAATTTTTTAACATATAAATGTATGGGAGGGAACCACTAATCTAATCGCATCGTAAAGCCAAACCAATGAGACTATTGAAAAAGAGGCATTATTAAGAGAAAGAGAACAGGTTACTCGTACGTTCGATGAATGAGGATCGCAACTTCACAAGGTTGTTAAATTAACACCTCGGTCGGAGGATACCCATTTTTCTCCCATAGAAATGTATGGGAGGGAACCACTAATCTAATCGCATCGTATAGCCAAACCAATAGGACTATTGAAAAGGAGGCATTATTTAGAGAAAGAGAACAGGTTACTCGTACGTTCCATCAATGAAGATCGCAACTCCACAAGGTTGTTAAAATAACACCTAGGTGGGAAGATAGCCAATTTTCTCCCATAGAAATGTATGGGAGGGAACCACTAATCTAATTGCATCGCATAGCCAAACCAATATGACTATTAAAAAGGAGGCATTATTTTAAGAAAGAGAACAGGTTACTCGTACGTTCGATCAATGAGGATCCCAATTCCACAAGGTTGTTAAAATAACACCTCGGTGGGAAGTTAGCCAATTTTCTCCCATAGAAATGTGTGGGAGGGAACCACTAATCTAATCGCATCGTAAAGCCAAACCAATGCGACTATTGAAAAGGAGGCATTATTTAGAGAAAGAGAACAGGTTACTCGTACGTTCCATCAATGAAGATCGCAACTCCACAAGGTTGTTAAAATAACACCTCGGTGGGAAGATAGCCAATTTTCTCCCATAGAAATGTATGGGAGGGAACCACTAATCTAATTGCATCGTATAGCCAAACCAATATGACTATTGAAAAGGAGGCATTATTTAGAGAAAGAGAACAGGTTACTTGTACGTTCCATCAATGAAGATCGCAACTCCACAAGGTTGTTATAATAACACCTAGGTGGGAAGATAGCCAATTTTCTCCCATAGAAATGTATGGGAGGGAACCACTAATCTAATCGCATCGTAAAGCCAAACCAATATGACCATTGAAAAGGAGGCATTATTCAGAGAAAGAGAACAGGTTACTCGTACGTTCCATCAATGAAGATCGCAACTCCACAAGGTTGTTAAAATAACACCTCGGTGGGAAGATAGCCAATTTTCTCCCATAGAAATGTATGGGAGGGAACCACTAATCTAATCGCATCGTAAAGCCAAACCAATATGACCATTGAAAAGGAGGCATTATTCAGAGAAAGAGAATAGGTTACTCGTACGTTCCATGAATGAGGATCGCAACTCCACAAGGTTGTTACATTTACACCTCGGTGGGAAGATAGCCAATTTTCTCCCATAGAAATGTATGGGAGGGAACCACTAATCTAATCGCATCGTAAAGCCAAACCAATGAGACTATTGAAAAGGAGGCATTATTTAGAGAAAGAGAACATGTCACTCGTACGTTCCATGAATGAGGATCGCAACTCCACAAGGTTGATAAAATAACACCTCGGTGGGATAATAGCCAATTTTCTCCCATAGAAATGTATGGGAGGGAACCACTAATCTAATCGCATCGTAAAGCCAAACCAATGAGACTATTGAAAAGGAGGCATTATTTAGAGAAAGAGAACATGTCACTCGAACGTTCCATGAATGAGGATTGCAACTCCACAAGGTTGATAAAATAACACCTCGGTGGGATAATAGCCAATTTTCTCCCATAGAAATGTATGGGAGGGAACCACTAATCTAATCACATCGTAAAGCCAAACCAATGAGACTATTGAAAAAGAGGCATTATTAAGAGAAAGAGAACAGGTTACTCGTACGTTCGATGAATGAGGATCGCAACTCCAGCAGGTTGTTAAATTAACACCTCGGTGGGAAGATAGCCAATTTTCTCCCATAGAAATGTATGGGAGGGAACCACTAATCTAATCGCATCGTATAGCCAAACCAATATGACTATTGAAAAGGAGGCATTATTTAGAGAAAGAGAACAGGTTACTCGTACGTTCCATCAATGAAGATTGCAACTCCACAAGGTTGTAAAAATAACACCTAGGTGGGAAGATAGCCAATTTTCTCCCATAGGAATGTATGGGAGGGAACCACTAATCTAATTGCATCGTGTAGCCAAACCAATATGACTATTGAAAAGGAGGCATTATTATAAGAAAGAGAACAGGTTACTCGTACGCTCGATCAATGAGGATCGCAACTCCACAAGGTTGTTAAAATAACACCTCGGTGGGAAGTTAGCCAATTTTCTCCCATAGAAATGTATGGGAGGGAACCACTAATCTAATCGCATCGTAAAGCCAAACCAATGCGACTATTGAAAAGGAGGCATTATTTAGAGAAAGAGAACAGGTTACTCGTACGTTCCATCAATGAAGATCGCAACTCCACAAGGTTGTTAAAATAACACCTCGGTGGGAAGATAGCCAATTTTCTCCCATAGAAATGTATGGGAGGGAACCACTAATCTAATCGCATCGTAAAGCCAAACCAATATGACCATTGAAAAGGAGGCATTATTCAGAGAAAGAGAATAGGTTACTTGTACGTTCGATCAATGAGGATCGCAACTCCACCAGGTTGTTGAAATAACACCTCGGTGGGAAGATAGCCAATTTTTTAACATATAAATGTATGGGAGGGAACCACTAATTAAATCGCATCGTAAAGACAAACCAATGAGACTATTGAAAAAGAGGCAGTATTAAGAGAAAGAGAACAGGTTACTCGTACGTTCGATGAATGAGGATCGCAACTCCACAAGGTTGTTAAATTAACACCTCGGTGGGAAGATAGCCAATTTTCTCCCATAGAAATGTATGGGAGGGAACCACTAATCTAATCGCATCGTATAGCCAAACCAATATGACTATTGAAAAGGAGGCATTGTTTAGAGAAAGAGAACAGGTTACTCGTACGTTCCATCAATGAAGATCGCAACTCCACAAGGTTGTAAAAATAACACCTAGGTGGGAAGATAGCCAATTTTCTCCCATAGGAATGTATGGGAGGGAACCACTAATCTAATTGCATCGTGTAGCCAAACCAATATGACTATTGAAAAGGAGGCATTATTATAAGAAAGAGAACAGGTTACTCGTACGCTCGATCAATGAGGATCGCAACTCCACAAGGTTGTTAAAATAACACCTCGGTGGGAAGTTAGCCAATTTTCTCCCATAGAAATGTATGGGAGGGAACCACTAATCTAATCGCATCGTAAAGCCAAACCAATGCGACTATTGAAAAGGAGGCATTATTTAGAGAAAGAGAACAGGTTACTCGTACGATCCATCAATGAAGATCGCAACTCCACAAGGTTGTTAAAATAACACCTCGGTGGGAAGATAGCCAATTTTCTCCCATAGAAATGTATGGGAGGGAACCACTAATCTAATCGCATCGTAAAGCCAAACCAATATGACCATTGAAAAGGAGGCATTATTCAGAGAAAGAGAATAGGTTACTTGTACGTTCGATCAATGAGGATCGCAACTCCACCAGGTTGTAGAAATAACACCTCGGTGGGAAGATAGCCAATTTTTTAACATATAAATGTATGGGAGGGAACCACTAATTAAATCGCATCGTAAAGACAAACCAATGAGACTATTGAAAAAGAGGCAGTATTAAGAGAAAGAGAACAGGTTACTCGTACGTTCGATGAATGAGGATCGCAACTCCACAAGGTTGTTAAATTAACACCTCGGTGGGAAGATAGCCAATTTTCTCCCATAGAAATGTATGGGAGGGAACCACTAATCTAATCGCATCGTATAGCCAAACCAATATGACTATTGAAAAGGAGGCATTGTTTAGAGAAAGAGAACAGGTTACTCGTACGTTCCATCAATGAAGATCGCAACTCCACAAGGTTGTTATAATAACACCTAGGTGGGAAGATAGCCAATTTTCTCCCATAGAAATGTATGGGAGGGAACCACTAATCTAATCGCATCGTAAAGCCAAACCAATATGACCATTGAAAAGGAGGCATTATTCAGAGAAAGAGAATAGGTTACTTGTACGTTCGATCAATGAGGATCGCAACTCCACCAGGTTGTTGAAATAACACCTCGGTGGGAAGATAGCCAATTTTTTAACATATAAATGTATGGGAGGGAACCACTAATTAAATCGCATCGTAAAGACAAACCAATGAGACTATTGAAAAAGAGGCAGTATTAAGAGAAAGAGAACAGGTTACTCGTACTTCGATGAATGAGGATCGCAACTCCACAAGGTTGTTAAATTAACACCTCGGTGGGAAGATAGCCAATTTTCTCCCATAGAAATGTATGGGAGGGAACCACTAATCTAATCGCATCGTATAGCCAAACCAATATGACTATTGAAAAGGAGGCATTGTTTAGAGAAAGAGAACAGGTTACTCGTACGTTCCATCAATGAAGATCGCAACTCCACAAGGTTGTTATAATAACACCTAGGTGGGAAGATAGCCAATTTTCTCCCATAGAAATGTATGGGAGGGAACCACTAATCTAATTGCATCGTATAGCCAAACCAATAGGACTATTGATAAGGAGGCATTATTTAGAGAAAGAGAACAGGTTACTCGTACGTTCCATCAATGAAGATCGCAACTCCACAAGGTTGTTAAAATAACACCTCGGTGGGAAGATAGCCAATTTTCTCCCATAGAAATGTATGGGAGGGAACCACTAATCTAATTGCATCGTAAAGCCAAACCAATGAGACAATTGAAAAGGAGTCATTATTTTAAGGAGAACAGGTTACTCGTACGTTCCATGAATAAGGATCGCAACTACACAAATTTGTTCAATTAACACCTCGGTGGGAAGATAGCCAATTTTCTCCCATAGAAATGTATGGGAGGGAACCACTAATCTAATCGCATCGTAAAGCCAAACCAATGAGACTATTGAAAAGGAGGCATTATTTAGAGAACGACAACATGTCACTCGTACGTTCCATGAATGAGGATCGCAACTCCACAAGGTTGTTAAAATAACACCTCGGTGGGATAATAGCCAATTTTCTCCCATTGAAATGCATTGGAGGGAACCACTAATCTAATCGCATCGTAAAGCCAAGCCAATAAGACAATTGAAAAGGATGATTTTAAGAAAGAGAACAGGTTACTCGTACGTTCCATGAATAAGGATTGAAACTACACAAATTTGTTAAATTAACACCTCGGTGGGAAGATGGCCAATTTTCTCCCATAGAAATGTATGGGAGGGAACCACTAATCTAATCGCATCGTATAGCCAAACCAATAGGACTATTGAAAAGGAGGCATTATTTAGAGAAAGAGAACAGGTTACTCGTACGTTCCATCAATGAAGATCGCAACTCCACAAGGTTGTTAAAATAACACCTCGGTGGGAAGATAGCCAATTTTCTCCCATAGAAATGTATGGGAGGGAACCACTAATCTAATTGCATCGTAAAGCCAAACCAATGAGACAATTGAAAAGGAGTCATTATTTTAAGAAGGAGAACAGGTTACTCGTACGTTCCATGAATAAGGATCGCAACTAGACAAATTTGTTCAATTAACACCTCGGTGGGAAGATAGCCAATTTTCTCCCATAGAAATGTATGGGAGGGAACCACTAATCTAATCGCATCGTATAGCCAAACCAATAGGACTATTGAAAAGGAGGCATGATTTAGAGAAAGAGAACAGGTTATTCGTACGTTCGATCAATGAGGATCGCAACTCCACAAGGTTGTTAAAATATTACCTCGGTGGGAAGATAGCCAATTTTCTCCCATAGAAATGTATGGGAGGGAACCACTAATCTAATCGCATCGTATAGCCAAACCAATATGACTATTGAAAAGGAGGCATTATTTATCGAAAGAGAACAGGTTACTCGTACGTTCCATCAATGAGGATCGCAAATCCACATAATTGTTAAAATAACACCTCGGTGGGAAGATAGCCAATTTTTTAACATAGAAATGTATGGGATGGAACCACTAATCTAATCGCATCGTAAAGCCAAACCAATGAGAGTATTGAAAAAGAGGCATTTTTTAGAGAAAGAGAACAGGTTACTCGTACATTCGATGAATGAAGATCGCAACTCCACAAGGTTGTTAAATTGACACCTCGGTGGGAAGATAGCCAATTTTCTCCCATAGATATGTATGGGAGGGAACCACTAATCTAATCGCATCGTATAGCCAAACCAATATGTCTATTGAAAAGGAGGCATTGTTTAGAGAAAGAGAACAGGTTACTCGTACGTTCCATCAATGAAGATCGCAACTCCACAAGGTTGTTATAATAACACCTAGGTGGGAAGATAGCCAATTTTCTCCCATAGAAATGTATGGGAGGGAACCACTAATCTAATTGCATCGTATAGCCAAACCAATAGGACTATTGATAAGGAGGCATTATTTAGAGAAAGAGAACAGGTTACTCGTACGTTCCATCAATGAAGATCGCAACTCCACAAGGTTGTTAAAATAACACCTCGGTGGGAAGATAGCCAATTTTCTCCCATAGAAATGTATGGGAGGGAACCACTAATCTAATTGCATCGTAAAGCCAAACCAATGAGACAATTGAAAAGGAGTCATTATTTTAAGGAGAACAGGTTACTCGTACGTTCCATGAATAAGGATCGCAACTACACAAATTTGTTCAATTAACACCTCGGTGGGAAGATAGCCAATTTTCTCCCATAGAAATGTATGGGAGGGAACCACTAATCTAATCGCATCGTAAAGCCAAACCAATGAGACTATTGAAAAGGAGGCATTATTTAGAGAACGACAACATGTCACTCGTACGTTCCATGAATGAGGATCGCAACTCCACAAGGTTGTTAAAATAACACCTCGGTGGGATAATAGCCAATTTTCTCCCATTGAAATGCATTGGAGGGAACCACTAATCTAATCGCATCGTAAAGCCAAGCCAATAAGACAATTGAAAAGGATGATTTTAAGAAAGAGAACAGGTTACTCGTACGTTCCATGAATAAGGATTGAAACTACACAAATTTGTTAAATTAACACCTCGGTGGGAAGATGGCCAATTTTCTCCCATAGAAATGTATGGGAGGGAACCACTAATCTAATCGCATCGTATAGCCAAACCAATAGGACTATTGAAAAGGAGGCATTATTTAGAGAAAGAGAACAGGTTACTCGTACGTTCCATCAATGAAGATCGCAACTCCACAAGGTTGTTAAAATAACACCTCGGTGGGAAGATAGCCAATTTTCTCCCATAGAAATGTATGGGAGGGAACCACTAATCTAATTGCATCGTAAAGCCAAACCAATGAGACAATTGAAAAGGAGTCATTATTTTAAGAAGGAGAACAGGTTACTCGTACGTTCCATGAATAAGGATCGCAACTAGACAAATTTGTTCAATTAACACCTCGGTGGGAAGATAGCCAATTTTCTCCCATAGAAATGTATGGGAGGGAACCACTAATCTAATCGCATCGTATAGCCAAACCAATAGGACTATTGAAAAGGAGGCATGATTTAGAGAAAGAGAACAGGTTATTCGTACGTTCGATCAATGAGGATCGCAACTCCACAAGGTTGTTAAAATATTACCTCGGTGGGAAGATAGCCAATTTTCTCCCATAGAAATGTATGGGAGGGAACCACTAATCTAATCGCATCGTATAGCCAAACCAATATGACTATTGAAAAGGAGGCATTATTTATCGAAAGAGAACAGGTTACTCGTACGTTCCATCAATGAGGATCGCAAATCCACATAATTGTTAAAATAACACCTCGGTGGGAAGATAGCCAATTTTTTAACATAGAAATGTATGGGATGGAACCACTAATCTAATCGCATCGTAAAGCCAAACCAATGAGAGTATTGAAAAAGAGGCATTTTTTAGAGAAAGAGAACAGGTTACTCGTACATTCGATGAATGAAGATCGCAACTCCACAAGGTTGTTAAATTGACACCTCGGTGGGAAGATAGCCAATTTTCTCCCATAGATATGTATGGGAGGGAACCACTAATCTAATCGCATCGTATAGCCAAACCAATATGTCTATTGAAAAGGAGGCATTGTTTAGAGAAAGAGAACAGGTTACTCGTACGTTCCATCAATGAAGATCGCAACTCCACAAGGTTGTAAAAATAACACCTAGGTGGGAAGATAGCCAATTTTCTCCCATAGGAATGTATGGGAGGGAACCACTAATCTAATTGCATCGTGTAGCCAAACCAATATGACTATTGAAAAGGAGGCATTATTATAAGAAAGAGAACAGGTTACTCGTACGCTCGATCAATGAGGATCGCAACTCCACAAGGTTGTTAAAATAACACCTCGGTGGGAAGTTAGCCAATTTTCTCCCATAGAAATGTATGGGAGGGAACCACTAATCTAATCGCATCGTAAAGCCAAACCAATGCGACTATTGAAAAGGAGGCATTATTTAGAGAAAGAGAACAGGTTACTCGTACGTTGCATCAATGAAGATCGCAACTCCACAAGGTTGTTAAAATAACACCTCGGTGGGAAGATAGCCAATTTTCTCCCATAGAAATGTATGGGAGGGAACCACTAATCTAATCGCATCGTAAAGCCAAACCAATATGACCATTGAAAAGGAGGCATTATTCAGAGAAAGAGAATAGGTTACTTGTACGTTCGATCAATGAGGATCGCAACTCCACCAGGTTGTAGAAATAACACCTCGGTGGGAAGATAGCCAATTTTTTAACATATAAATGTATGGGAGGGAACCACTAATTAAATCGCATCGTAAAGACAAACCAATGAGACTATTGAAAAAGAGGCAGTATTAAGAGAAAGAGAACAGGTTACTCGTACGTTCGATGAATGAGGATCGCAACTCCACAAGGTTGTTAAATTAACACCTCGGTGGGAAGATAGCCAATTTTCTCCCATAGAAATGTATGGGAGGGAACCACTAATCTAATCGCATCGTATAGCCAAACCAATATGACTATTGAAAAGGAGGCATTGTTTAGAGAAAGAGAACAGGTTACTCGTACGTTCCATCAATGAAGATCGCAACTCCACAAGGTTGTTATAATAACACCTAGGTGGGAAGATAGCCAATTTTCTCCCATAGAAATGTATGGGAGGGAACCACTAATCTAATCGCATCGTAAAGCCAAACCAATATGACCATTGAAAAGGAGGCATTATTCAGAGAAAGAGAATAGGTTACTTGTACGTTCGATCAATGAGGATCGCAACTCCACCAGGTTGTTGAAATAACACCTCGGTGGGAAGATAGCCAATTTTTTAACATATAAATGTATGGGAGGGAACCACTAATTAAATCGCATCGTAAAGACAAACCAATGAGACTATTGAAAAAGAGGCAGTATTAAGAGAAAGAGAACAGGTTACTCGTACTTCGATGAATGAGGATCGCAACTCCACAAGGTTGTTAAATTAACACCTCGGTGGGAAGATAGCCAATTTTCTCCCATAGAAATGTATGGGAGGGAACCACTAATCTAATCGCATCGTATAGCCAAACCAATATGACAATTGAAAAGGAGGCATTGTTTAGAGAAAGAGAACAGGTTACTCGTACGTTCCATCAATGAAGATCGCAACTCCACAAGGTTGTTATAATAACACCTAGGTGGGAAGATAGCCAATTTTCTCCCATAGAAATGTATGGGAGGGAACCACTAATCTAATTGCATCGTATAGCCAAACCAATAGGACTATTGATAAGGAGGCATTATTTAGAGAAAGAGAACAGGTTACTCGTACGTTCCATCAATGAAGATCGCAACTCCACAAGGTTGTTAAAATAACACCTCGGTGGGAAGATAGCCAATTTTCTCCCATAGAAATGTATGGGAGGGAACCACTAATCTAATTGCATCGTAAAGCCAAACCAATGAGACAATTGAAAAGGAGTCATTATTTTAAGGAGAACAGGTTACTCGTACGTTCCATGAATAAGGATCGCAACTACACAAATTTGTTCAATTAACACCTCGGTGGGAAGATAGCCAATTTTCTCCCATAGAAATGTATGGGAGGGAACCACTAATCTAATCGCATCGTAAAGCCAAACCAATGAGACTATTGAAAAGGAGGCATTATTTAGAGAACGACAACATGTCACTCGTACGTTCCATGAATGAGGATCGCAACTCCACAAGGTTGTTAAAATAACACCTCGGTGGGATAATAGCCAATTTTCTCCCATTGAAATGCATTGGAGGGAACCACTAATCTAATCGCATCGTAAAGCCAAGCCAATAAGACAATTGAAAAGGATGATTTTAAGAAAGAGAACAGGTTACTCGTACGTTCCATGAATAAGGATTGAAACTACACAAATTTGTTAAATTAACACCTCGGTGGGAAGATGGCCAATTTTCTCCCATAGAAATGTATGGGAGGGAACCACTAATCTAATCGCATCGTATAGCCAAACCAATAGGACTATTGTAAAGGAGGCATTATTTAGAGAAAGAGAACAGGTTACTCGTACGTTCCATCAATGAAGATCGCAACTCCACAAGGTTGTTAAAATAACACCTCGGTGGGAAGATAGCCAATTTTCTCCCATAGAAATGTATGGGAGGGAACCACTAATCTAATTGCATCGTAAAGCCAAACCAATGAGACAATTGAAAAGGAGTCATTATTTTAAGAAGGAGAACAGGTTACTCGTACGTTCCATGAATAAGGATCGCAACTAGACAAATTTGTTCAATTAACACCTCGGTGGGAAGATAGCCAATTTTCTCCCATAGAAATGTATGGGAGGGAACCACTAATCTAATCGCATCGTATAGCCAAACCAATAGGACTATTGAAAAGGAGGCATGATTTAGAGAAAGAGAACAGGTTATTCGTACGTTCGATCAATGAGGATCGCAACTCCACAAGGTTGTTAAAATATTACCTCGGTGGGAAGATAGCCAATTTTCTCCCATAGAAATGTATGGGAGGGAACCACTAATCTAATCGCATCGTATAGCCAAACCAATATGACTATTGAAAAGGAGGCATTATTTATCGAAAGAGAACAGGTTACTCGTACGTTCCATCAATGAGGATCGCAAATCCACATAATTGTTAAAATAACACCTCGGTGGGAAGATAGCCAATTTTTTAACATAGAAATGTATGGGATGGAACCACTAATCTAATCGCATCGTAAAGCCAAACCAATGAGAGTATTGAAAAAGAGGCATTTTTTAGAGAAAGAGAACAGGTTACTCGTACATTCGATGAATGAAGATCGCAACTCCACAAGGTTGTTAAATTGACACCTCGGTGGGAAGATAGCCAATTTTCTCCCATAGAAATGTATGGGAGGGAACCACTAATCTAATTGCATCGTATAGCCAAACCAATAGGACTATTGAAAAGGAGGCATTATTTAGAGAAAGAGAACAGGTCACTCGTACGTTCCATCAATGAAGATCGCAACTCCACAAGGTTGTTAAAATAACACCTCGGTGGGAAGATAGCCAATTTTCTCCCATAGAAATGTATGGGAGGGAACCACTAATCTAATTGCATCGTAAAGCCAAACCAATGAGACAATTGAAAAGGAGTCATTATTTTAAGAAGGAGAACAGGTTACTCGTACGTTCCATGAATAAGGATCGCAACTAGACAAATTTGTTCAATTAACACCTCGGTGGGAAGATAGCCAATTTTCTCCCATAGAAATGTATGGGAGGGAACCACTAATCTAATCGCATCGTATAGCCAAACCAATTGGACTATTGAAAAGGAGGCATTATTTTAAGAAGGAGAACAGGTTACTCGTACGTTCCATGAATAAGGATCGCAACTAGACAAATTTGTTCAATTAACACCTCGGTGGGAAGATAGCCAATTTTCTCCCATAGAAATGTATGGGAGGGAACCACTAATCTAATCGCATCGTATAGCCAAACCAATTGGACTATTGAAAAGGAGGCATTATTTAGAGAAAGAGAACAGGTTATTCGTACGTTCGATCAATGAGGATCGCAACTCCACAAGGTTGTTAAAATATTACCTCGGTGGGAAGATAGCCAATTTTCTCCCATAGAAATGTATGGGTTGGAACCACTAGTCTAATCGCATCGTAAAGCCAAACCAATGAGACTATTGAAAAGGAGGCATTATTTAGAGATAAAGAACAGGTTACTCGTACGTTCCGTGAATATAGATCGCTACTCCACAAGGTTGTTAAAATATACACCTCGGCGGGAAGATAGCCAATTTTCTCCCATAGAAATGTATGGGAGGGAACCACTAATCTAATCGCATCTTATAGTCAAACCAATGAGACTATTAAAACGGAGGCATTACTTAGAGAAAGAGAACAGGTTACTCGTACGTCCAATGAATAAGGAGCGCAACTCCACAAGGTTGTTAAATTTACACCTCGGTGGGAAGGTAGCCAATTTTCTCCCATATATAATCGGGAGCAATTGGGAGCAATTGCTCGAAGCGAATTGCTCCGAATTGCTCCCGCGGGAGCAATTGGGAGCAATTGGTCCAAACGAATTGCTCCGAATTGCTCCCGCGGGAGCAATTGGTAGCAAACGAATTGTTCCGAATTGCTCCTGCAGAACCTATTGGGAGCAATTGCTCCAAACTAATTGCTTAGAATTGCTCCCGCGGGATCAATTAGGAGCAATTGGTCCAAACGAATTGCTCCGAATTGCTCCCGTGGGAGCAATTGGTAGCAAACGAATTGCTCCTAATTGCTCCCGCGGGAGCAATTGGGAGTAATTGCTCCAGATGGATTGCTACAAATTCATTCGGCGGGAGCAATTGGGAGCAATTGGTCCAAACGAATTGCTCCAAATTTCTCCGGCGGGAGCAATTGAGAGCAATTCTTCCAAACGAATTTCTCCGAAATGCTCCCGCGGGAGCATTTGGGAGCAATTGCTCCAAACGAATTGCTCCGAATTGCTCCCGCAGGAGCAATTGGGAGCAATTGGTCCAAACGAATTGCTCCTGCGGGAGTAAGTGGGAGCAAATGGTCCAAGCGAATTTCTCAGAATTGCTCCCGCAGGAGCAATTGGGAGCAATTGGTCCAAACGAATTGCTCCTGCGGGAGTAAGTGGGAGCAAATGGTCCAAGCGAATTGCTCAGAATTGCTCCCGTGGGAGCAATTGGGAGCAATTGCTCCAAACGAATTGCTTAGAATTGCTCCCGCGGGATCAATTAGGAGCAATTGGTCCAAACGAATTGCTCCGAATTGCTCCCGCGGGAGCAATTGGTGGCAAACGAATTGCTCCAGATGGATTGCTACGAATTCCTTCGGCGGGAGCAATTGGGAGCAATTGGTCCAAACGAATTGCTCCCGCAGGAGCTATTGGGAGCAATTGGTCCAAACGAATTGCTCCTGCGGGAGTAAGTGGGAGCAAATGGTCCAAACGAATTTTTCAGAATTGCTCCCGCGGGAGCAATTGGGAGGAATTGCTCCAAACGAATTGCTCCGAATTGCCCCGCGGGAGCAAATGGGAGGAATTGGTCCAAACGAATTGCTCCGAATTGCTCCCGCGGGAGCAATTGGAAGGAATTGCTCCAAACGAATTGCTCCGAATTGCTCCAGTGGGAGCAATTGGGAGCAAACAAATTGCTCCGAATTGCTCCCGCGGGAGCAATTGGGAGCAATTGCTCCAGACGAATTGCTCCGAATTCCTCCGGCGGGAGCAATTGGGAGCAATTGGTCCAAACGAATTCCTCCAAATATCTCCCGCGGGAGCAATTGGGAGCAATTGCTCCAAACGAATTGCTCCAAATAGCTCCTGCGGGAGCAATATGGAGCTATTGCTCCAAACGAATTTCTCCGAAATGCTCCAGCGGGAGTTTTTGGGAGCAATTGCTCCAAACGAATTGGTCCGAATTGCTCATGCGGGAGCAATTGGGAGCAAATGGTCCAAACGAATTGCTCCGAATTGCTCCTGCGAGAGCAATTGGGAGCAATTGCTCCAAACAAATTGCTCCGAATTGCTCCCGCGGGAGCAATTGGGAGCAATTGCTCCAAACTAATTGCTCCGAATTGCTCCCGCGGGGAGCAAATGGTCCAAACAAATTGCTCCGAATTGCTCCCGCGGGAGCAATTGGGAGCAAATGCTCCAAACTGATTGCTCTAAATTGCTCCCGCGGGAGCAATTGCTCAAACGAATTGCTCCGAATTGCTCCCGCGGGAGCAATTGGGAGCAAACGAATTGCTCCGAATTGCTCCCGCGGAAGCAATTTGGAGAAATTGCTCCAAATGAATTGCTCCGAATTGCTCCCTCGGGAGCAAATGGGAGCAAATGGTCCAAACGAATTTCTCCGATTTTTTCCCGCGGGAGCAATTGGGAGCAATTGCTCCAAATAAATTGCTCCGAATTGCTCCCGCAGGAGCAAATGTGAAGAATTGGTCCAAACGAAATGCTCCGAATTGCTCCCGCGGGAGCAATTGGGAGCTATTGCTCCAAACGAATTGCTACGATTTGCTCCCGCGGGAGCAATTGGGAGCAATTGCTATAAACGAATTGCTCCGAATTGCTGCCGCGGGAGCAATTGGAAGCAAACGAATTGCTCCGAATTACTCCCACGGGAGCAAGTGGGAGGAATTTGTCCAAACGAATTGCTCCGATTTGCTTCCGCGGGAGCAATTGGAAGCAATTCCTCCAAGCGAATAGCTCCGAATTGCTCCAGCGGGAGGAATTGGAAGCAATTGCTCCAAACGAATTGCTCCGAATCGCTCACGCGGGAGCAATTGGGAGCAAACGAATTGCTCCCACTTGCTCCCTCGGGAGAAATTGGGAGCAATTGCTCCAAACTAATTGCTCCGAATTGCTCCCGCGGGAGCAATTTAGAGCAAATGGTCCAAGCAAATTGCTCCGAATTGCTCCGCGGGAGAAATTTGGAGCAATTCCTCCAAACGAATTGCTCCGAATTGCTCTCGCGGGAGCAATTGGGAGCAATTGCTTTAAACGAATTGCTCCGAATTGCTCCCGCGGGAGCAATTGGGAGTCAACGAATTGCTCCGAATTGCTCCCGCAGAAGCAATTGGGAGCAATTGCTCCAAACGAATTGCTTAGAATTGCTCCCGCGGGATCAATTAGGAGCAATTGCTCTAAATGAATTGCTCCGAATTGCTCCCGCGGGAGCAATTGGTAGCAAACGAATTGCTCCTAATTGCTCCCGCGGGAGCAATTGGGAGCAATTGCTTTCAATGAATTGCTCCGAATTGCTCCCGCGGGAGAAATTGGTAGCAAACGAATTGCTCCGAATTGCTCCCGCAGAAGCAATTGGGAGCAATTGCTCCAAACGAATTGCTTAGAATTGCTCCCGCGGGATCAATTAGGAGCAATTGCTCTAAACGAATTGCTCCGAATTGCTCCCGCGGGAGCAATTGGTAGCAAACGAATTGCTCCTAATTGCTCCCGCGGGAGCAATTGGGAGCAATTGCTCCAAATAAATTGCTCCGAATTGCTCCCGCGGGAGCAATTAGGAGCAGACGAATTGCTCCGAATTGCTCCCGCAGAATCAATTAGGTGCAATTGCTCCAAACGAATTGCTCAGAATTGCTCCCGCGTGAGCAATTGGTGGCAAACAAATTGCTCCTAATTGCTCCCGCGGGAGCAATTGGGAATAATTGCTCCAGACCAATTGCTCCGAATTCCTTCGGCGGGAGCAATTGGTAGCAATTGGTCCAAACGAATTGCTCCAAATTTCTCTGGCGGGAGCAATTGGGAGCAATTCTACCAAACGAATTTCTCCGAAATGCTCCCTCGGGAGCATTTGGGAGCAATTGCTCCAAACGAATTGCTCCGAATTGCTCCCGCAGGAACAATTGGGAGCAATTGGTCCAAACGAATTGCTCCTGCGGGAGTAAGTGGGAGCAAATGGTCCAAACGAATTGCTCCGAATTTCTCCCGCAGGAGCAATTGGGAGCAATTGGTCCAAACGAATTGCTCGGCGGGAGTAAGTGACCGAGGTCTTAATTTAACAACCTTGTGGAGTTGCGATCCTCATTCATGGAACGTACGAGTTACCTGTTCTCTTTCTCTAAATAATGCCTCCTTTTCAATAGTCTTATTGGTTTGGCATTACGATGCGACTAGATTAGTGGTTCGCTTCCATACATTTCTATGGGAGAAAATTGGCTATCTTCCCACCGATGTGTTAATTTAACAAACTTGTGGAGTTGCGATCCTCATTCATAGAACGTACGAGTAACCTGTTCTCTTTCTCTAAGTAATGCCTCCTTTTCAATAGTTATATTGGTTTGGCATTACGATGTGATTAGATTAGTGGTTCCCTCCCATACATTTCTATGGGAGAAAATTGGCTATCTTCTCACCGAGGTGTTAATTTAACAACCTTGTGGAATTGCGATCCTCATTCATGGAACGTACGAGTAACCTGTTCTCATTCTTAAAATAATGCCTCCTTTCCAATAGTCTCATTGGTTTGTCTTTACGATGCGATTAGATTAGTGGTTCCCTCCCATACATTTCTATGGGAGAAAATTGGCTATCTTCCCACCAATGTGTTAATTTAACACCCTTGTGGAGTTGCGATTCTCATTCATGGAACGTACGAGTAACCTGTTCGCTTTCTTAAAATAATGCCTCTTTTCCAATAGTCTCATTGGTTTGTCTTTACGATGCGATTAGATAAGTGGTTCCCTCCCATACATTTCTAAGGGAGAAAATTGGCTATCTTCCCACCGATGTGTTAATTTAACAACCTTGTGGAATTGCGAACCTTATTCATGGAACGTACGAGTAACCTGTTCTCTTTCTTATAATAATGCCTCCTTTCCAATAGTCTCATTGGTTTGTCTTTACGATGCGATTAGATTAGTGGTTCCCTCCCATACATTTCTATGGGAGAAAATTGGCTATCTTCCCACCGATGTGTTAACTTAACAACCTTGTGGAGTTGCGATCATTATTCAGGGAACATACGAGTAACCTGTTCTCTTTCTCTAAATAATGCCTCCTTTTCAATAGTCAAATTGGTTTGGCATTACGATGCAATTAGATTAGTGGTTCCCTCCCATACATTTCTATGGGAGAAAATTAGCTATTTTCCTACTGAGGTGCTAATTGAACAACCTTGTGGAATTGCGATCCTGATTCGTGAAACGTACGACTAACCTGTTCTCTTTCTTAAAATAATGCCTCCTTTCTAATAGTCTCATTGGTTTGTCTTTACGATGCGATTAGATTAGTGGTTCCCTCCCATACATTGCTATGGGAAAAAATTGGCTATCTTCCCACCAAGGTGTTAATGTAACAACTTTGTGGAGTTGCGATCCTGATTCGTGAAACGTACGTGTAACCTGTTCTCTTTCTTAAAATAATGCCTCCTTTCCAATAGTCTCATTGGTTTGTCTTTACGATGCGATTAGATTAGTGGTTCCCTCCCATACATTTCTATGGGAGAAAATTGGCTATCTTCCCACCGATGTGTTAATTTAACAAACTTGTGGAGTTGCGATCCTCATTCATAGAACGTACGAGTAACCTGTTCTCTTTCTCTAAGTAATGCCTCCTTTTCAATAGTTATATTGGTTTGGCATTACGATGTGATTAGATTAGTGGTTCCCTCCCATACATTTCTATGGGAGAAAATTGGCTATCTTCTCACCGAGGTGTTAATTTAACAACCTTGTGGAATTGCGATCCTCATTCATGGAACGTACGAGTAACCTGTTCTCATTCTTAAAATAATGCCTCCTTTCCAATAGTCTCATTGGTTTGTCTTTACGATGCGATTAGATTAGTGGTTCCCTCCCATACATTTCTATGGGAGAAAATTGGCTATCTTCCCACCAATGTGTTAATTTAACACCCTTGTGGAGTTGCGATTCTCATTCATGGAACGTACGAGTAACCTGTTCGCTTTCTTAAAATAATGCCTCTTTTCCAATAGTCTCATTGGTTTGTCTTTACGATGCGATTAGATAAGTGGTTCCCTCCCATACATTTCTAAGGGAGAAAATTGGCTATCTTCCCACCGATGTGTTAATTTAACAACCTTGTGGAATTGCGAACCTTATTCATGGAACGTACGAGTAACCTGTTCTCTTTCTTATAATAATGCCTCCTTTCCAATAGTCTCATTGGTTTGTCTTTACGATGCGATTAGATTAGTGGTTCCCTCCCATACATTTCTATGGGAGAAAATTGGCTATCTTCCCACCGATGTGTTAACTTAACAACCTTGTGGAGTTGCGATCATTATTCAGGGAACATACGAGTAACCTGTTCTCTTTCTCTAAATAATGCCTCCTTTTCAATAGTCAAATTGGTTTGGCATTACGATGCAATTAGATTAGTGGTTCCCTCCCATACATTTCTATGGGAGAAAATTAGCTATTTTCCTACTGAGGTGCTAATTGAACAACCTTGTGGAATTGCGATCCTGATTCGTGAAACGTACGACTAACCTGTTCTCTTTCTTAAAATAATGCCTCCTTTCTAATAGTCTCATTGGTTTGTCTTTACGATGCGATTAGATTAGTGGTTCCCTCCCATACATTGCTATGGGAAAAAATTGGCTATCTTCCCACCAAGGTGTTAATGTAACAACTTTGTGGAGTTGCGATCCTGATTCGTGAAACGTACGTGTAACCTGTTCTCTTTCTTAAAATAATGCCTCCTTTCCAATAGTCTCATTGGTTTGTCTTTACGATGCGATTAGATTAGTGGTTCCCTCCCATACATTTCTATGGGAGAAAATTGGCTATCTTCCCACCGATGTGTTAATTTAACAAACTTGTGGAGTTGCGATCCTCATTCATAGAACGTACGAGTAACCTGTTCTCTTTCTCTAAGTAATGCCTCCTTTTCAATAGTTATATTGGTTTGGCATTACGATGTGATTAGATTAGTGGTTCCCTCCCATACATTTCTATGGGAGAAAATTGGCTATCTTCTCACCGAGGTGTTAATTTAACAACCTTGTGGAATTGCGATCCTCATTCATGGAACGTACGAGTAACCTGTTCTCATTCTTAAAATAATGCCTCCTTTCCAATAGTCTCATTGGTTTGTCTTTACGATGCGATTAGATTAGTGGTTCCCTCCCATACATTTCTATGGGAGAAAATTGGCTATCTTCCCACGGATGTGTTAATTTAACAACCTTGTGGAGTTGCGATCCTTATTCATGGAACGTACGAGTAACCTCTTCTCTTTCTCTAAATAATGCCTCCTTTTGAATAGTCAAATTGGTTTGGCATTACAATGCAATTAGATTAGTGGTTCCCTCCCATACATTTGTATGGGAGAAAATTAGCTATCTTCCCACCGAGGTGTTATTTGATCAACCTTGTGGAGTTGCGATCCTGATTCGTGAAACGTACGAGTAACCTGTTCTCTTTCTTAAAATAATGCCTCCTTTCTAATAGTCTCATTGGTTTGTCTTTACGATGCGATTAGATTAGTGGTTCCCTCCTATACATTTCTTAGGGAGAAAATTGGCTATCTTCCCACCGATGTGTTAATTTATCAACTTTGTGGAGTTGCGATCCTGATTCGTGAAACGTACGAGTAACCTGTTCTCTTTCTTAAAATAATGCCTCCTTTTCAATAGTCTCACTGGTTTGTCTTTACGATGCGATTAGATTAGTGGTTCCCTCCCGTACATTTCTATGGGAGAAAATTGGCTATCTTCCTCCCGATGTGTTAATTTAACAACCTTGTGGAGTTGCGATCCTTATTCATGGAACGTAGGAGTAACCTGTTCTCTTTCTCTAAATAATGTCTCCTTTTCAATAGTCAAATTGGTTTGGTATTACGATGCAATTAGATTAGTGGTTCCCTCCCATACATTTCTATGGGAGAAAATTGGCTATCTTCCCACCAATGTGTTAATTTAACAACCTTGTGGAGTTGCGATCCTCATTCATGAAACGTACGAGTAACCTGTTCTCTTTCTTAAATAAATACCTCCTTTCTAATAGTTACATTGGTTTGTCTTTACGATGCGATTAGATTAGTGGTTCCCTCCCATACATTTCTATGGGAGAAAATTGGCTATCTTACCACGGATGTGTTAATTTAACAACCATGTGGAGTTGCGATCCTGATTCGTGAAACGTACGAGTAACCTGTTCTCTTTCTTATAATAATGCCTCCTTTCCAATAGTCTCATTGGTTTGTCTTTACGATGCGATTAGATTAGTGGTTCCCTCCCATACATTTCTATGGGAGAAAATTGGCTATGTTCCCACCGATGTGTTAATTTAACAAACTTGTGGAGTTGCGATCCTTATTCATGGAACGTACGAGTAACCTGTTCTCTTTCTTAAAGTAATGCCTCCTTTCCAATAGTCTCATTGGTTTGTCTTTACGATGCGATTAAATTAGTGGTTCCCTCCCATACATTTCTATGGGAGAAAATTGGCTATCTTCCCACCGATGTGTTAATTCAACTACCTTGTGGAGTTGCAATCCTCATTCATGGAACGTACGAGTAACCTGTTCTCTTTCTTAAAATAATGCCTCCTTTCCAATAGTCTCATTGGTTTGTCTTAACGATGCGATGAGATTAGTGGTTCCCTCCCATACATTTCAATGGGAGAAAATTGGCTATCTTCCCACCGAGGTGTTAATTTAACAACCTTGTGGAGTTGCGATCCTTATTCATGGAACGTACGAGTAACCTCTTCTCTTTCTCTAAGTAATGCCTCCTTTTGAATAGTCAAATTGGTTTGGCATTACAATGCAATTAGATTAGTGGTTCCCTCCCATACATTTCTATGGGAGAAAATTAGCTATCTTCCCACCGAGGTGTTAATTGAACAACCTTGTGGAGTGGCGATCCTGATTCGTGAAACGTTTGAGTAGCCTGTTCTCTTTCTTAAAATAATGCCTCCTTTCTAATAGTCTCATTGGTTTGTCTTTACGATGCGATTAGATCAGTGGTTCCCTCCCATACATTTCAATGGGAGAAAATTGGCTATCTTCCCACCGAGGTGTTAATTTAACAACCTTGTGGAGTTGCGATCCTTATTCATGGAACGTACGAGTAACCTCTTCTCTTTCTCTAAGTAATGCCTCCTTTTGAATAGTCAAATTGGTTTGGCATTACAATGCAATTAGATTAGTGGTTCCCTCCCATACATTTCTATGGGAGAAAATTAGCTATCTTCCCACCGAGGTGTTAATTGAACAACCTTGTGGAGTGGCGATCCTGATTCGTGAAACGTTTGAGTAGCCTGTTCTCTTTCTTAAAATAATGCCTCCTTTCTAATAGTCTCATTGGTTTGTCTTTACGATGCGATTAGATTAGTGGTTCCCTCCCATACATTTCAATGGGAGAGAATTGGCTATCTTCACACCGATGTGTTAATTTAACAAACTTGTGGAGTTGCGATCCTTATTCATGGAACGTACGAGTAACCTGTTCTCGTTCTTAAAATAATGCCTCCTTTCAAATAGTCTCATTGGTTTGTCTTTACAATGCGATTAGATTAGTGGTGCCCTCCCATACATTTCTATGGGAGAAAATTGGCTATCTTCCCACCGATGTGTTAATTTAACAACCTTGTGGAGTTGCGATCCTTATTCATGGAACGTACGAGTAACCTGTTCTCTTTCTTAAAATAATGCTCCTTTCCAATAGTCTCATTGGTTTGTCTTTACGATGCGATTAGATTAGTGGTTCCCTCTCATACATTTCTATGGAAGAAAATTGGCTATCTTCCCACCGATGTGTTAATTTAACAACCTTGTGGAGTTGCGATCCTTATTCATGGAACGTACGAGTAACCTGTTCTCTTTCTTATAGTAATGACTCCTTTCCAATAGTCTCATTGGTTTGTCTTTACGATGCGATTAAATTAGTGGTTCCCTCCCATACATTTCTATGGGAGAAAATTGGCTATCTTCCCACGGATGTGTTAATTTAACAACCATGTGGAGTTGCGATCCTGATTCATGAAACGTACGAGTAACCTGTTCTCTTTCTTATAATAATGCCTCCTTTCCAATAGTCTAATTGGTTTGTCTTTACGATGCGATTAGATTAGTGGTTCCCTCCCATACATTTCTATCGGAGAAAATTGGCTATCTTCCCACCAAGGTGTTAATTTAACAACTTTGTGGAGTTGCGATCCTGATTCGTGAAACGAACGACTAACCTGTTCTCTTTCTTAAAATAATGCCTCCTATCCAATAGTCTCATTCGTTTGTCTTTACGATGCGATTAGATTAGTGGTTCCCTCCCATACATTTCTATGGGAGAAAATTGGCTATCTTCACACCGATGTGTTAATTTAACAAACTTGTGGAGTTGCGATCCTTATTCATGGAACGTACGAGTAACCTGTTCTCTTTCTTAAAATAATGCTCCTTTCCAATAGTCTCATTGGTTTGTCTTTACGATGCGATTAGATTAGTGGTTCCCTCCCATACATTTCTATGGGAGAAAATTGGCTATCTTCCCACCGATGTGTTAATTTAACAACCTTGTGGAGTTGCGATCCTTATTCATGGAACGTACGAGTAACCTGTTCTCTTTCTTATAATAATGACTCCTTTCCAACAGTCTCATTGGTTTGTCTTTACGATGCGATTAAATTAGTGGTTCCCTCCCATACATTTCTATGGGAGAAAATTGGCTATTGATTGATTGATTGATTGATTGATTGATTGCATACATATAAACAGACAAACATATGCAAAAAGGCAAGTAGTGGCACGATGTGTACGTGCACTTACAAACTGCCTAAACATGGGAGGGATATAACATACAATAGGGTGGAAGGTCCACAGATCTAAGTCAGGTACGAAAAACTGTAATGTTCAATGAAGTGACGACATCTTGCGGTAAGTGGTTCCATATAGGTATCACACGTTCTGTGAAAAAATGCGCTCGGAATGCATGATGGGGTAAATGTTTGGATCGCAGGATACAAGGATGACCTCGGATGGAATACGGCCTAGCCGGTTTGGTGAAAAAACTCTCAAAAGGTAAATCAACCAGGTTATTATAGATCTTGTAGCTCATGACAAGGTCGTAGAAGACTCCTGTACTCTAAGGACTGTAAACCCAGGTTCGCAAGGCGATCATCATAATCCATATATGGTGTACCAGCACGTTTGATAATGGCACGAGTGAAAAATCTCTGAACACGTTCAATACATTGAATATCTTTATGGAACCAGGGATTCCAATTTTGGGTATTACTTTCCAGAAGGGGACGAACATACACCTTATAAAGACGCACAAGGAGAGACACATCGTTAGAATGAAAGCATTTTAAGAGAAGACAGCTCCTATTGAAAGCCATGGAAGCAATGTTTGAGCAGTGCATACTTGGCGTACGGTCTGAATTCAAACACACCCCAAGATCTCTTATAGATGATACGAATTGCAAAGGAATACCAGAAAGTGAGTAAGGTGAAGTAGGCTCATAACCACGAGAACCAAAGGAAATGACAGAGCACTTGGAATAAGCAACAGTCAGTTGCCATGTCTTGGACCATGAACAAAATTGATTTAAGGATTGTGTAAGTGGTGTATTTTGATTTTCAGTATAACCAAGATACAGTTTTGTGTCATCGGCAAAGATTTTAATGCCAGCTGGAGATTGGACATGGTTAGGAAGGTCATTGACATATATCAGAAACAAGAGAGGACCAAGGACAGAACCCTGAGGTACACCACTGGTGATGGATTTAGGAGATGATACATCAAGTCCTATACATATGCGCATTGTGTGCGGTCGTTTAAAAAGGCTCTTATCCACTGAAGTAAGTTTGATTTAAAGCCATAAGCCTCAACCTTTAGCAATAATTTCGAATGGGAGACAGTGTCAAAGGCCTTAGCAATATCAGTATACACAACATCCACCTTCATGCCATTGTCAACATTCAATGTCCAATTGTTCAGAGTTATCAGTAACTGTGTACAAGCAGAACGTCGAGCGAGGAAACCAAACTGATCCTGTGAGATAAGATTATGAGTACGAAGGAAGGATATCATAGAAGATGATATAATACTTTCCATAACTTTACAAAGGATACACGTTTGTGAGATAGGTCTATAGTTACTGGGCTGTTTTCGTGAACCCTTTTTAAAGACAGGACATACAAATGCAGTCTTCCAAACTAAGGGTATATGTCCTGTACTCATAGACATCTCAAAAAGGAGTGATAATGGGAAAGCAATAGCTGGGGCTAAAGACTTTAAGAAAAAAGCGGGAAACCCATCAGGACTTTTAGAGCATTTTGATGGCAATGATTTTAAAGTCTTAAGGACCTTGTCAAATGGGAAGAGAACAGAGTTTAGGGATTTATTTTCAGAGAGACGAGGCACAAATTCTGGGAGCAAACCGTCGTCAGCAGTAAAGACAGAAGCAAAATAATCATTAAGCACAGTACATTTATCATGATTTGAGACAGCCAAATTGTCATTGGAGTCAATGAGAGGGGGTATACACTGAGAGGTAGTATCTTCCCACGGATGTGTTAATTTAACAACCATGTGGAGTTGCAATCCTGATTCGTGAAACGTACGAGTAACCTGTTCTCTTTCTTATAATAATGCCTCCTTTCCAATAGTCTCATTGGTTTGTCTTTACGATGCGATTAGATTAGTGGTTCCCTCCCATACATTTCTATGGGAGAAAATTGGCTATCTTCCCACCAAGGTGTTAATTTAACAACTTTGTGGAGTTGCGATCCTGATTCGTGAAACGAACGACTAACCTGTTCTCTTTCTTAAAATAATGCCTCCTATCCAATAGTCTCATTCGTTTGTCTTTACGATGCGATTAGATTAGTGGTTCCCTCCCATACATTTCTATGGGAGAAAATTGGCTATCTTCACACCGATGTGTTAATTTAACAAACTTGTGGAGTTGCGATCCTTATTCATGGAACGTACGAGTAACCTGTTCTCGTTCTTAAAATAATGCCTCCTTTCAAATAGTCTCATTGGTTTGTCTTTACGATGCGATTAGATTAGTGGTTCCCTCCCATACATTTCTATGGGAGAAAATTGGCTATCTTCCCACCAATGTGTTAATTTAACAACCTTGTGGAGTTGCGATCCTTATTCATGGAACGTACGAGTAACCTGTTCTCTTTCTTAAAATAATGCTCCTTTCCAATAGTCTCATTGGTTTGTCTTTACGATGCGATTAGATTAGTGGTTCCCTCCCATACATTTCTATGGGAGAAAATTGGCTATCTTCCCACCGATGTGTTAATTTAACAAACTTGTGGAGTTGCGATCCTTATTCATGGAACGTACGAGTAACCTGTTCTCTTTCTTAAAGTAATGCCTCCTTTCCAATAGTCTCATTGGTTTGTCTTTACGATGCGATTAAATTAGTGGTTCCTCCCCATACATTTCTATGGGAGAAAATTGGCTATCTTCCCACGGATGTGTTAATTTAACAACCTTGTGGAGTTGCGATCCTTATTTATGGAACGTACGAGTAACCTCTTCTCTTTCTCTAAATAATGCCTCCTTTTGAATAGTCAAATTGGTTTGGCATTACAATGCAATTAGATTAGTGGTTCCCTCCCATACATTTGTATGGGAGAAAATTAGCTATCTTCCCACCGAGGTGTTATTTGATCAACCTTGTGGAGTTGCGATCCTGATTCGTGAAACGTACGAGTAACCTGTTCTCTTTCTTAAAATAATGCCTCCTTTCTAATAGTCTCATTGGTTTGTCGTTATGATGCGATTAGATTAGTGGTTCCCTCCTATACATTTCTTAGGGAGAAAATTGGCTATCTTCCCACCGATGTGTTAATTTATCAACTTTGTGGAGTTACGATCCTGATTCGTGAAACGTACGAGTAACCTGTTCTCTTTCTTAAAATAATGCCTCCTTTTCAATAGTCTCACTGGTTTGTCTTTACGATGCGATTAGATGAGTGGTTCCCTCCCGTACATTTCTATGGGAGAAAATTGGCTATCTTCCTCCCGATGTGTTAATTTAACAACTTTGTGGAGTTGCGATCCTTATTCATGGAACGTACGAGTAACCTGTTCTCGTTCTTAAAATAATGCCTCCTTTCAAATAGTCTCATTGGTTTGTCTTTACGATGCGATTAGATTAGTGGTTCCCTCCCATACATTTCTATGGGAGAAAATTGGCTATCTTCCCACCGATGTGTTAATTTAACAACCTTGTGGAGTTGCGATCCTTATTCATGGAACGTACGAGTAACCTGTTCTCTTTCTTAAAGTAATGACTCCTTTCCAATAGTCTCATTGGTTTGTCTTTACGATGCGATTAAATTAGTGGTTCCCTCCCATACATTTCTATGGGAGAAAATTGGCTATCTTCCCACGGATGTGTTAATTTAATAACCTTGTGGAGTTGCGATCCTGATTCGTGAAACGTACGAGTAACCTGTTCTCTTTCTTAAAATAATGCCTCCTTTCCAATAGTCTCATTGGTTTGTCTTTACAATGCGATTAGATTAGTGGTTCCCTCCCATACATTTCTATGGGAGAAAATTGGCTATCTTCCCACCGATGTGTTAATTTAACAAACTTGTGGAGTTGCGATCCTTATTCATGGAACGTACGAGTAACCTGTTCTCTTTCTTAAAGTAATGCCTCCTTTCCAATAGTCTCATTGGTTTGTCTTTACGATGCGATTAAATTAGTGGTTCCGTCCCATACATTTCTATGGGAGAAAATTGGCTATCTTCCCACGGATGTGTTAATTTAACAACCTTGTGGAGTTGCGATCCTTATTTATGGAACGTACGAGTAACCTCTTCTCTTTCTCTAAATAATGCCTCCTTTTGAATAGTCAAATTGGTTTGGCATTACAATGCAATTAGATTAGTGGTTCCCTCCCATACATTTGTATGGGAGAAAATTAGCTATCTTCCCACCGAGGTGTTATTTGATCAACCTTGTGGAGTTGCGATCCTGATTCGTGAAACGTACGAGTAACCTGTTCTCTTTCTTAAAATAATGCCTCCTTTCTAATAGTCTCATTGGTTTGTCTTTATGATGCGATTAGATTAGTGGTTCCCTCCTATACATTTCTTAGGGAGAAAATTGGCTATCTTCCCACCGATGTGTTAATTTATCAACTTTGTGGAGTTACGATCCTGATTCGTGAAACGTACGAGTAACCTGTTCTCTTTCTTAAAATAATGCCTCCTTTTCAATAGTCTCACTGGTTTGTCTTTACGATGCGATTAGATTAGTGGTTCCCTCCCATACATTTCTATGGGAGAAAATTGGCTATCTTCACACTGATGTGTTAATTTAACAAACTTGTGGAGATGCGATCCTTATTCATGGAACGTACGAGTAACCTGTTCTCGTTCTTAAAATAATGCCTCCTTTCAAATAGTCTCATTGGTTTGTCTTTACGATGCGATTAGATTAGTGGTTCCCTCCCATACATTTCTATGGGAGAAAATTGGCTATCTTCCCACCGATGTGTTAATTTAACAACCTTGTGGAGTTGCGATCCTTATTCATGGAACGTACGAGTAACCTGTTCTCTTTCTTAAAGTAATGACTCCTTTCCAATAGTCTCATTGGTTTGTCTTTACGATGCGATTAAATTAGTGGTTCCCTCCCATACATTTCTATGGGAGAAAATTGGCTATCTTCCCACGGATGTGTTAATTTAATAACCTTGTGGAGTTGCGATCCTGATTCGTGAAACGTACGAGTAACCTGTTCTCTTTCTTAAAATAATGCCTCCTTTCCAATAGTCTCATTGGTTTGTCTTTACAATGCGATTAGATTAGTGGTTCCCTCCCATACATTTCTATGGGAGAAAATTGGCTATCTTCCCACCGATGTGTTAATTTAACAAACTTGTGGAGTTGCGATCCTTATTCATGGAACGTACGAGTAACCTGTTCTCTTTCTTAAAGTAATGCCTCCTTTCCAATAGTCTCATTGGTTTGTCTTTACGATGCGATTAAATTAGTGGTTCCTTCCCATACATTTCTATGGGAGAAAATTGGCTATCTTCCCACGGATGTGTTAATTTAACAACCTTGTGGAGTTGCGATCCTTATTTATGGAACGTACGAGTAACCTCTTCTCTTTCTCTAAATAATGCCTCCTTTTGAATAGTCAAATTGGTTTGGCATTACAATGCAATTAGATTAGTGGTTCCCTCCCATACATTTGTATGGGAGAAAATTAGCTATCTTCCCACCGAGGTGTTATTTGATCAACCTTGTGGAGTTGCGATCCTGATTCGTGAAACGTACGAGTAACCTGTTCTCTTTCTTAAAATAATGCTTCCTTTCTAATAGTCTCATTGGTTTGTCTTTATGATGCGATTAGATTAGTGGTTCCCTCCTATACATTTCTTAGGGAGAAAATTGGCTATCTTCCCACCGATGTGTTAATTTAACAACCTTGTGGAGTTGCGATCCTTATTCATGGAACGTACGAGTAACCTGTTCTCTTTCTTATAATAATGACTCCTTTCCAATAGTCTCATTGGTTTGTCTTTACGATGCGATTAAATTAGTCCATACATTTCTATGGGAGAAAATTGGCTATCTTCCCACGGATGTGTTAATTTAACAACCATGTGGAGTTGCGATCCTGATTCGTGAAACGTACGAGTAACCTGTTCTCTTTCTTATAATAATGCCTCCTTTCCAATAGTCTCATTGGTTTGTCTTTACGATGCGATTAGATTAGTGGTTCCCTCCCATACATTTCTATGGGAGAAAATTGGCTATGTTCCCACCGATGTGTTAATTTAACAAACTTGTGGAGTTGCGATCCTTATTCATGGAACGTACGAGTAACCTGTTCTCTTTCTTAAAGTAATGCCTCCTTTCCAATAGTCTCATTGGTTTGTCTTTACGATGCGATTAAATTAGTGGTTCCCTCCCATACATTTCTATGGGAGAAAATTGGCTATCTTCCCACCGATGTGTTAATTCAACTACCTTGTGGAGTTGCGATCCTCATTCATGGAACGTACGAGTAACCTGTTCTCTTTCTTAAAATAATGCCTCCTTTCCAATAGTCTCATTGGTTTGTCTTTACGATGCGATTAGATTAGTGGTTCCCTCCCATACATTTCAATGGGAGAAAATTGGCTATCTTCCCACCGAGGTGTTAATTTAACAACCTTGTGGAGTTGCGATCCTTATTCATGGAACGTACGAGTAACCTCTTCTCTTTCTCTAAGTAATGCCTCCTTTTGAATAGTCAAATTGGTTTGGCATTACAATGCAATTAGATTAGTGGTTCCCTCCCATATATTTCTATGGGAGAAAATTAGCTATCTTCCCACCGAGGTGTTAATTGAACAACCTTGTGGAGTGGCGATCCTGATTCGTGAAACGTTTGAGTAGCCTGTTCTCTTTCTTAAAATAATGCCTCCTTTCTAATAGTCTCATTGGTTTGTCTTTACGATGCGATTAGTATAGTGGTTCCCTCCCATACATTTCAATGGGAGAAAATTGGCTATCTTCCCACCGAGGTGTTAATTTAACAACCTTGTGGAGTTGCGATCCTTATTCATGGAACGTACGAGTAACCTCTTCTCTTTCTCTAAATAATGCCTCCTTTTGAATAGTCAAATTGGTTTGGCATTACAATGCAATTAGATTAGTGGTTCCCTCCCATACATTTGTATGGGAGAAAATTAGCTATCTTCCCACCGAGGTGTTATTTGATCAACCTTGTGGAGTTGCGATCCTGATTCGTGAAACGTACGAGTAACCTGTTCTCTTTCTTAAAATAATGCCTCCTTTCTAATAGTCTCATTGGTTTGTCTTTATGATGCGATTAGATTAGTGGTTCCCTCCTATACATTTCTTAGGGAGAAAATTGGCTATCTTCCCACCGATGTGTTAATTTATCAACTTTGTGGAGTTACGATCCTGATTCGTGAAACGTACGAGTAACCTGTTCTCTTTCTTAAAATAATGCCTCCTTTTCAATAGTCTCACTGGTTTGTCTTTACGATGCGATTAGATTAGTGGTTCCCTCCCATACATTTCTATGGGAGAAAATTGGCTATCTTCACACTGATGTGTTAATTTAACAAACTTGTGGAGATGCGATCCTTATTCATGGAACGTACGAGTAACCTGTTCTCGTTCTTAAAATAATGCCTCCTTTCAAATAGTCTCATTGGTTTGTCTTTACGATGCGATTAGATTAGTGGTTCCCTCCCATACATTTCTATGGGAGAAAATTGGCTATCTTCCCACCGATGTGTTAATTTAACAACCTTGTGGAGTTGCGATCCTTATTCATGGAACGTACGAGTAACCTGTTCTCTTTCTTAAAGTAATGACTCCTTTCCAATAGTCTCATTGGTTTGTCTTTACGATGCGATTAAATTAGTGGTTCCCTCCCATACATTTCTATGGGAGAAAATTGGCTATCTTCCCACGGATGTGTTAATTTAATAACCTTGTGGAGTTGCGATCCTGATTCGTGAAACGTACGAGTAACCTGTTCTCTTTCTTAAAATAATGCCTCCTTTCCAATAGTCTCATTGGTTTGTCTTTACAATGCGATTAGATTAGTGGTTCCCTCCCATACATTTCTATGGGAGAAAATTGGCTATCTTCCCACCGATGTGTTAATTTAACAAACTTGTGGAGTTGCGATCCTTATTCATGGAACGTACGAGTAACCTGTTCTCTTTCTTAAAGTAATGCCTCCTTTCCAATAGTCTCATTGGTTTGTCTTTACGATGCGATTAAATTAGTGGTTCCTTCCCATACATTTCTATGGGAGAAAATTGGCTATCTTCCCACGGATGTGTTAATTTAACAACCTTGTGGAGTTGCGATCCTTATTTATGGAACGTACGAGTAACCTCTTCTCTTTCTCTAAATAATGCCTCCTTTTGAATAGTCAAATTGGTTTGGCATTACAATGCAATTAGATTAGTGGTTCCCTCCCATACATTTGTATGGGAGAAAATTAGCTATCTTCCCACCGAGGTGTTATTTGATCAACCTTGTGGAGTTGCGATCCTGATTCGTGAAACGTACGAGTAACCTGTTCTCTTTCTTAAAATAATGCTTCCTTTCTAATAGTCTCATTGGTTTGTCTTTATGATGCGATTAGATTAGTGGTTCCCTCCTATACATTTCTTAGGGAGAAAATTGGCTATCTTCCCACCGATGTGTTAATTTAACAACCTTGTGGAGTTGCGATCCTTATTCATGGAACGTACGAGTAACCTGTTCTCTTTCTTATAATAATGACTCCTTTCCAATAGTCTCATTGGTTTGTCTTTACGATGCGATTAAATTAGTCCATACATTTCTATGGGAGAAAATTGGCTATCTTCCCACGGATGTGTTAATTTAACAACCATGTGGAGTTGCGATCCTGATTCGTGAAACGTACGAGTAACCTGTTCTCTTTCTTATAATAATGCCTCCTTTCCAATAGTCTCATTGGTTTGTCTTTACGATGCGATTAGATTAGTGGTTCCCTCCCATACATTTCTATGGGAGAAAATTGGCTATGTTCCCACCGATGTGTTAATTTAACAAACTTGTGGAGTTGCGATCCTTATTCATGGAACGTACGAGTAACCTGTTCTCTTTCTTAAAGTAATGCCTCCTTTCCAATAGTCTCATTGGTTTGTCTTTACGATGCGATTAAATTAGTGGTTCCCTCCCATACATTTCTATGGGAGAAAATTGGCTATCTTCCCACCGATGTGTTAATTCAACTACCTTGTGGAGTTGCGATCCTCATTCATGGAACGTACGAGTAACCTGTTCTCTTTCTTAAAATAATGCCTCCTTTCCAATAGTCTCATTGGTTTGTCTTTACGATGCGATTAGATTAGTGGTTCCCTCCCATACATTTCAATGGGAGAAAATTGGCTATCTTCCCACCGAGGTGTTAATTTAACAACCTTGTGGAGTTGCGATCCTTATTCATGGAACGTACGAGTAACCTCTTCTCTTTCTCTAAGTAATGCCTCCTTTTGAATAGTCAAATTGGTTTGGCATTACAATGCAATTAGATTAGTGGTTCCCTCCCATATATTTCTATGGGAGAAAATTAGCTATCTTCCCACCGAGGTGTTAATTGAACAACCTTGTGGAGTGGCGATCCTGATTCGTGAAACGTTTGAGTAGCCTGTTCTCTTTCTTAAAATAATGCCTCCTTTCTAATAGTCTCATTGGTTTGTCTTTACGATGCGATTAGTATAGTGGTTCCCTCCCATACATTTCAATGGGAGAAAATTGGCTATCTTCCCACCGAGGTGTTAATTTAACAACCTTGTGGAGTTGCGATCCTTATTCATGGAACGTACGAGTAACCTCTTCTCTTTCTCTAAATAATGCCTCCTTTTGAATAGTCTCATTGGTTTGGCATTACAATGCAATTAGATTAGTGGTTCCCTCCCATACATTTCTATGGGAGAAAATTAGCTATCTTCCCACCGAGGTGTTAATTGAACAACCTTGTGGAGTTGCGATCCTGATTCGTGAAACGTTCGAGTAGCCTGTTCTCTTTCTTAGTAATGCCTCCTTTCTAATAGTCTCATTGGTTTGTCTTTTCGATGCGATTAGATTAGTGGTTCCCTCCCATACATTTCTATGGGAGAAAATTGGCTATCTTCCCACCTAGGTGTTAATTTAACAACTTTGTGGAGTTGCGATCCTGATTCGTGAAACGTACGAGTAACCTGTTCTCTTTCTTAAAGTAATGCCTCCTTTCCAATAGTCTCATTGGTTTGTCTTTACGATGCGATTAGATTAGTGGTTCCCTCCCATACATTTCTATGTGAGAAAATTGGCTATCTTCCCACCGATGTGTTAATTTAACAAACTTGTGGAGTTGCGATCCTTATTCATGGAACGTACGAGTAACCTGTTCTCTTTCTTACAGTAATGCCTCCTTTCCAATAGTCTCATTGGTTTGTCTTTACAATGCAATTAGATTAGTGGTTCCCTCCCATACATTTCTATGGGAGAAAATTAGCTATCTTCCCACCGAGGTGTTAATTGAACAACCTTGTGGAGTTGCGATCCTGATTCGTGAAACGTTCGAGTAGCCTGTTCTCTTTCTTAATAATGCCTCCTTTCTAATAGTCTCATTGGTTTGTCTTTTCGATGCGATTAGATTAGTGGTTCCCTCCCATACATTTCTATGGACAACTTTGTGGAGTTGCGATCCTGATTCGTGAAACGTACGAGTAACCTGTTCTCTTTCTTAAAGTAATGCCTCCTTTCCAATAGTCTCATTGGTTAGTGGTTCCCTCCTATACATTTCTTAGGGAGAAAATTGGCTATCTTCCCACCGATGTGTTAATTTAACAACTTTGTGGAGTTGAGATCCTGATTCGTGAAACGTACGAGTAACCTGTTCTCTTTCTTAAAATAATGCCTCCTTTTCAATAGTCTCACTGGTTTGTCTTTACGATGCGATTAGATTAGTGGTTCCCTCCCGTACATTTCTATGGGAGAAAATTGGCTATCTTCCTCCCGATGTGTTAATTTAACAACCTTGTGGAGTTGCGATCCTTATTCATGGAACGTAGGAGTAACCTGTTCTCTTTCTCTAAATAATGTCTCCTTTTCAATAGTCAAATTTGTTTGTCTCTACGATGCGATTAGATTAGTGGTTCCCTCCCATACATTTCTATGGGAGAAAATTGGCTATCTTCCCACCGATGTGTTAATTTAACAACCTTGTGGAGTTGCGATTCTCATTCATGGAACGTACGAGTAACCTGTTCTCTTTCTTAAAATAATGCCTGCTTTCCAATAGTCTCATTGGTTTGTCTTTACGATGCGATTAGATTAGTGGTTCCCTCCCATACATTTCTATGGGAGAAAATTGGCTATCTTCCCACCGATGTGTTAATTTAACAAACTTGAGGCAAAAATTTCAGATGAGGAGCGGACTAGCGAGCTGCTTCCATTGCTGGAGGACGAGCCTTTCCGAATCGTAGTACAGCAAGGGCTTGCTGACTCGACCGACTATGGGCCCAATTGGCAACAATAGGAAAAATCGCGCCAATTGGGCCGATGGCACCAATTGGCCCAATTGGCATCAATTCATTGGGACAAATCGCACCAATTGGGCCGATGGAACCAATTGGCCCAATTGGCTTAAATAGTACATATCGCGCCAATTGGGCCGATGGAACCAATTGGCCCAATTGGCAATAATTCATTGGTACATATCGCACCAATTGGGCCCGTGGAAGCAATTGGCCCAATTGGCATACATAGTACAGATCGCGCCAATTGGGCCCGTGGAACCAGTTGGCCCAATTGGCATCAATTCATTGGGACATATCGCACCATTTGGGCCCGTGGAACCTATTGGCCCAATTGGCATCAATAGGACATATCGCGCCAATTGGGCCGATGGAACCAATTTGCCCAATTGGCATCAATTCATTGGTACATATCACACCAATTGGGCCCGTGGAACCAATTGGCCCAATTGGCAACAATAGGAAATATCACGCCAATTGGGCCGATGGAACCAATTGGCCCAATTGGCATCAATTCATTGGGACAAATCGCACCAATTGGGCCCGTGGAACCAATTGGCCCAATTGGCATAAATAGTACATATCGCGCCAATTGGGCCGATGGAACCAATTGGCCCAATTGGCATCAATTGATTGGGACATATCGCTCCTATTAGGCCCGTGGAACCATTTGGCCCAATTGGCATAAATAGTACATATCGCGCCAATTGGGCCGATGGAACCAATTGGCCCAATTGGCATCAATAGGACATATCGCGCCAATTGGGCCCATGGAACCAATTGGCCCAATTGGCATCAATTCATTGGGACATATCGCACCAATTGGGCCCGTGGAACCAAATGGCCCAATTGGCATCAATAGTACATATCGCGCCAATTGGGCCGATGGAACCAATTGGCTCAATTGGCATTAATTCATTGGGACATATCGCACCAATTGGGCCCGTGGAACCAATTGGCCCAATTGGCATACATAGTACATATCGCGCCAATCAGGCCCGTGGAACCAATTGGCCCAATTGGCATCAATAGGACATATCGCGCCAATTGGGCCGATGGAACCAATTGGCCCAATTGGCATCAATTAATTGGGACATATCGCACCTATTGGGTTCGTGGAACCAATTGGCCCGATTGGCATAAATATTACATATCGCGCCAATTGGGCCGATGGAACAAAATGGCCCAATTGGCATTAATTCATTGGGACATATCGCACCAATTGGGCCCGTGGAACCATTTGGCCCAATTGGCATACATAGTACATATCGCGCAAATTGGGCCCGTGGAACCAATTGGCCCAATTGACATCAATAGGACATATCGCGCCAATTGGGCCGATGGATCCAATTTGCCGAATTGGCATCTATTCATTGATACATCTCGCACCAATTGGGCCCGTGGAACGAATTGGCCCAATTGGCAACAATAGGAAATATCACGCCAATTGGGCCGATGGAACCAATTGGCCCAATTGGCATCAATTCATTGGGACAAATCGCACCAATTGGGCCAGTGGAACCAATTGGCCCAATTGGCATCAATTCAGTGGGACATATCGCTCCTATTAGGCCCGTGGAACCAATTGACCCAATTGGCATTAATAGTACATATCGCGCCAATTGGGCCGATGGAACCAATTGGCCCAATTGGCAATAATTCATTGGTACATATCGCACCAAATGGGCCCGTGGAACCAATTGGCCCAATTGGCATACGTAGTAAATATCGTGCCAATTGGGCCCGTGGAACCAATTGGCCCAATTGGCAACAATAGGAAAAATCGCGCCAATTGGGCCGATGGAACCAATTGGTCCAATTGGCATGAATTCATTGGGACAAATCGCACCAATTGGGCCGATGGAACCAATTGGCCCAATTGGCATAAATAGTACATATCGTGCCAATTGGGCCGATGGAACCAATTGGCCCAATTGGCAATAATTCATTGAGACATATCGCACCAATTGGGCCAGTGGAACCAATTGGCCCAATTGGCATAAATAGTACATATCGAGCCAATTGGGCCGATGGAACCATTTGGCCCAATTGGCATCAATTCAGTGGGACATATCGCTCCTATTAGGCCCGTGGAACCAATTGACCCAATTGGCATAAATAGTACATATCGCGCCAATTGGGCCGATGGAACCAATGGGCCCAATTGGCATTAATTCATTGGGACATATCGCACCAATTGGGCCCGTGGAACCAATTGGCCCAATTGGCTTACATAGTACATATCGCGCCAATTGGGCCCGTGGAACCAATAGGCCCAATTGGCATCAATAGGACATATCGCGCCAATTGGGCCGATGGAACCAATTGGCCCGATTGGCATCAATTCATTGGTACATATCGCACCAATTGGGCCCGTGGAACCAATTGGACCAATTGGCAATAATAGGAAAAATCGCGCCAATTGGGCCGATGGAACCAATTGGCCCAATTGGCATCAATTCTTAGGGACAAATCGCACCAATTGGGCCGATGGAACCAATTGGCCCAATTGGCATCAATTCATTGGGACAAATCGCACCAATTGGGCCGATGGAACCAATTGGCCCAATTGGCATCAATTCTTAGGGACAAATCGCACCAATTGGGCCGATGGAACCAATTGGCCCAATTGGCATCAATAGGACATATCGCGCCAATTGGGCCCATGGAACCAATTGGCCCAATTGGCATCAATTCATTGGGACACATCGCACCAATTGGGCCCGTGGAACCAATTGGCCCAATTGGCATACATAGTACATATCGCGCCAATTGGGCCCGTGGAACCAATTGGCCCAATTGGCATCAATAGGACATATCGCGCCAATTGGGCCGATGGAACCAATTGGCCCAATTGGCATCAATTCATTGGTACATATCGCACCAATTGGGCCCGTGGAACGAATTGGCCCAATTGGCAACAATAGTAAAAATCGCGCCAATTGGGCCGATGGAACCAATTGGCCCAATTGGCATCAATTCATTGGGACAAATCGCACCAATTGGGCCGATGGAACCAATTGGCCCAATTGGCATCAATAGGACATATCGCGCCAATTGGGCCGATGGAACCAATTGGCCCAATTGGCATTAATTCATTGGGACATATCGCACCAATTGGGCCCGTGGAACCAATTGGCCCAATTGGCATACATAGTACATATCGCGCCAATTGGGCCCGTGGAACCAATTGGCCCAATTGGCATCAATAGGACATATCGCGCCAATTGGGCCGTAGGAACCAATTGGCCCAATTGGCATCAATTCATTGGTACATATCGCACCAATTGGGGCCGTGGAACCAATTGGACCAATTGGCATTAATAAAAAAAAATCGCGCCAATTGGGCCGATGGAACCAATTGGCCCAATTGGCATCAATTCATTGGGACAAATCGCACCAATTGGGCCGATGGAACCAATTGGCCCAATTAGCATCAATTCATTGGGACAAAATGCGCCAATTGGGCCTGTGGAACCAATTGGACCAATTGGCAATAAGAGGAAAAATCGCGCCAATTGGGCCGATGGAACCAATTGGCCCAATTGGCATCAATTCATTGGGACAAATCGCACATATTGGGCCGATGAAACCAATTGGCCCAATTGGCATAAATATTACATATCGCGCCAATTGGGCCGATGGAACCAATTGGCCCAATTGGCAATAATTCATTGAGACATGTCGCACCAATTGGGCCCGTGGAACCAATTGGCCCATTTGGCATCAATAGGACATATCGCGCCAATTGGGCCGATGGAACCAATTGGCCCAATTGGCATCAATTCATTGGGACATATCGCACCAATTGGGCCCGTGAAACGAATTGGCCCAATTTGCATAAATATTACATATCGCGCCAATTGGGCCAATGGAACCAATTGGCCCAATTGGCATTAATTCATTGGGACATATCGCACCAATTGGGCCCGTGGAACCAATTGGCCCAATTGGCATACATAGTACATATCGCGCCAATTGGGCCCGTGGAACCAATTGGCCCAATTGGCATCAATAGGACATATCGCGCCAATTGGGCCGATGGAACCAATTGGCCCAATAGGCATCAATTCATTGGTACATATCGCACCAATTGGGCCCGTGAAACCAATTGGCCCAATTGGCATCAATATGACATATCGCGCCAATTGGGCCGATGGAACGAATTGGCCCAATTGGCATACATAGTACAAATCGCACCAATTAAGCCCGTTTAACCAATTGGCCCAATTGGTATCAATAGGACATATCGGGCCAATTGGGCCGATGGAACCAATTGGCCTAATTGGCAATTATTCATTTTGACATATCGCACCAATTGGGCCCGTGGAACCAATTGGCCTAATTGGCATACATAGTACATATCGCGCCAATTGGGCCCGTGGAATCAATTGGCCCAATTGGCATACATAGGACATATCGCACCAATTGGGCCCGTGGAACCAATTTGCCCAATAGGCATCAATAGGACATATCGCACCAATTGGGCCCGTGGAACCAATTGGCCCAACTGGCATACATAGTACAAATCGCGCCAATTGGGCCCGTGGAACCAATTGGCACAATTGGCATCAATTAATTGGGACATATCGCACCAATTGGGTTCGTGGAACCAATTGGCCCGATTGGCATAAATATTACATATCGCGCCAATTGGGCCGATGGATCAAAATGGCCCAATTGGCATTAATTCATTGGGACATATCGCACCAATTGGGCCTGTGGAACCATTTGGCCAAATTGGCATACATAGTACATATCGCGCAAAATGGGCCCGTGGAACCAATTGGCCCAATTGACATCAATAGGACATATCGCGCCAATTGGGCCGATGGATCCAATTTGCCGAATTGGCATCTATTCATTGGTACATATGGCACCAATTGGGCCCGTGGAACGAATTGGCCCAATTGGCAACAATAGGAAATATCACGCCAATTGGGCCGATGGAACCAATTGGCCCAATTGGCATCAATTCATTGGGACAAATCGCACCAATTGGGCCAGTGGAACCAATTGGCCCAATTGGCATCAATTCAGTGGGACATATCGCTCCTATTAGGCCCGTGGAACCAATTGACCCAATTGGCATAAATAGTACATATCGCGCCAATTGGGCCGATGGAACCAATTGGCCCAATTGGCAATGATTCATTGGTACATATCGCACCAAATGGGCCCGTGGAACCAATTGGCCCAATTGGCATACTTAGTAAATATCGCGCCAATTGGGCCCGTGGAACCAATTGGCCCAATTGGCAACAATAGGAAGAATCGCGCCAATTGGGCCGATGGAACCAATTGGTCCAATTGGCATGAATTCATTGGGACAAATCGCACAAATTGGGTCGATGGAACCAATTGGCCCAATTGGCATAAACAGTACACATCGCGCCAATTGGGCCGATGGAACCAATTGGCCCAATTGGCAATAATTCATTGAGACATATCGCACCAATTGGGCCAGTGGATCCAATTGGCCCAATTGGCATAAATAGTACATATCGCGCCAATTGGGTCGATGGAACCATTTGGCCCAATTGGCATCAATTCAGTGGGACATATCGCTCCTATTAGGCCCGTGGAACCAATTGACCCAATTGGCATAAATAGTACATATCGCGCCAATTGGGCCGATGGAACCAATTGGCCCAATTGGCAATAATTCATTGGTACATATCGCACCAAATGGGCCCGTGGAACCAATTGGCCCAATTGGCATGCGTAGTAAGTATCGCGCCAATTTGGCCCGTGGAACCAATTGGCCCAATTGGCAACAATAGGAATAATTGCGCCAGTTGGGCCGATGGAACCAATTGGCCCAACTCGCATTAATTCATTGGGACAAATCGCACCAATTGGGCCGATGGAACCAACTGACCCAATTGGCATTAATAGTACATATCCCGCCAATTGGGCCGATGGAACCAATTGGCCCATTTGGCAATAATTCATTGAGACATGTCGTATCAACTGGGCCCGTGGAACCAATTGGCCCATTTGGCATCAATAGGACATATCGCGCCAATTGGGCCGATGGAACCAATTGGCCCAATTGGCATCAATTCTTTGGGACATAACGCACCAATTGGACCCGTGGATCGAATTGGCCCAATTTCCATAAATATTACATATCGCGCCAATTGGGCCAATGGAACTAATTGGCCCAATTGGCATTAATTCATTGGGACATATCGTACCAATTGGGCCCGTGGAACCAATTGGCCCAATTGGCATACATAGTACATATCGCGCCAATTGGGCCCGTGGAACCAATTGGCCCAATTGGCATCAATAGAACATATCGCGCCAATTGAACCGATGGAACCAATTGGCCCAATAGGCATCAATTCATTGGTACATATCGCACCAATTGGGCCCGTGAAACCAATTGGCCCAATTGGCATCAATAGGACATATCGCGCCAATTGGGCCGATGGAACGAATTGGCCCAATTGGCATACATAGTTCAAATCGCACCAATTGGGCCCGTGGAACCAATTGGCCCAATTGGCATACGTAGTAAATATCGCGCCATTGGGCCCGTGGAACCAATTGGCCCAATTGGCAACAATAGGAAAAATCGCGCCATTTGGGCCGATGGAACCAATTGGCCCAATTGGCATAAATAGTACATATCGCGCCAATTGGACCGATGGAACTAATTGGCCCAATTTGCAATAATTCTATGAGACATATCGCACGTGGAACCAATTGGCCCAATTGGCATCAATAGGACATATCGCGCCAATTGGGCCGATGGAACCAATTGGCCCAATTGGCATCAATTCATTGGGACATATCGCACCAATTGGGCCCGTGGAACCAATTGGCCCAATTGGCATAAATATTACATATCGCGCCAATTGGGCCGATGGAACCAATTGGACCAATTGGCATTAATTCATTGGGACATATCGCACCAATTGGGCCCGTGGAACCAATTGGCTCAATTGGCATACATGGTACATATCGCGTCAATTGGGCCCGTGGAACCAATTGGCCCAATTGGCATCAATAGGACATATCGCGCCAATTGGGCCAATGGAACCAATTGGCCCAATTGGCATCAATTAATTCATTGGGACATATCGCACCAATTGGGCCCGTGGAACCAATTGGCCCAATTGGCATAAATATTACATATCGCGCCAATTGAGCCGATGGAACCAATTGGCCAAATTGGCATTAATTCATTGGGACATATCTCAACAATTGCGCCCGTGGAACCAATTGGCCGAATTGGCATACATAGTACATATCGCGCCAGGTGGGCCCGTGGAACCAATTGGCCCAATTGGTATCAATTCATTGGTATATATCGCACCAATCGATCCTGTGGAACCAATTGGCCCTACTGGCATAAATATTACATATCGCGCCAATTGGGCCGATGGAACCAATTGGCCCAATTGGCATTAATTCATTGGGATATATCGCACAAATTGGGCCCGTGGAACCAATTGGCCCAATTGGTATACATAGTACATATCGCGCCAATTGGGCCCGTGGAACCAATTGGCCCAATTTGCATCAATAGGATCGACATATCGCGCCAATTGGGCCGATGGAACCAATTGGCCCAATTGGCATCAATTCATTGGCACATATCGCACCAGTTGGGCCCGTGGAACCAATTGGCCCAATTGGCATAGATAGTACATATCGCGCCAATTGGGCCGATGGAACCAATTGGCCCAATTGGCAATTATTCATTTTGACATATCGCACCAATTGGAACCGTGGAATCAATTGGTCTAATTGGCATGCATAGTACATATCGCGCCAATTGGGCCCGTGGAACCAATTGGCCCTACTGGCATCAATAGGGAAACCACCCATACATCTCTATGGGAAGTATTGACTATATTAGCAATGAGGTGTTGATGAGACATGCAATATGAGCAAACCACTGCACACATGGAAGATAGCAGTAACCATTCCTCTATCTGTTTAAAATGTCAACCCGAGCATACCTGCTTCGGTATGGGTTAACCAAGCGATTCAAAAGTAGGTTCCCACCCATACATTCCTATGGGAAACCACCCATACGTCTCTATGGGAAATAATAACTATCTTAGCATCGAGGTATTGATGAGACATGCAATATGAGCAAACTACTGCACACATGGAAGATAGCAGTAACCATTCCTCTATCTGTTTTAAATGCCACTCTGAGCATACCTGCTTCAGTATGGGTTAACCATGCGATTTTAAAGTAGGTTCCCACCCATACATTCCTATGGGAAACCACCCATACATCTCTATGGGAAATATTGACTATCTTAGCATCGAGGTGTTGATGAGACATGCAATATGAGCAAACCACTGCACACATGGAAGATAGCAGTAACCATTCATCTATCTGTTTTAAATGCCACCCCGAGCATACCTGCTTCAGTATGGGTTAACCAAGCGATTTAAAAGTAGGTTCCCACCCATACATTCCTATGGGAAACCACCCATACATCTCTATGGGAAATATTGACTATCTTAGCATCGAGGTGTTAATGAGACATGCAATATGACCAAACCACTGAACACATGGAAGATAGCAGTAACCATTCCTCTATCTGTTTTAAATGCCACCCCGAGCATACCTGCTTCAGTATGGGTTAACCAAGCGATTCAAAAGTAGGTTCCAACCGATACATTCCTATGGGATACCACCCATACATTTCTATGGGAAATATTTTCTATCTTAGCATCAATGTGTTGATGAGACATGCAATAAGAGCAAACCACTGCACACTTGGAAGAAAGCAGTAACCACTCCTCTATCTCTTTTTAATGCCACCCCGAGCATACCTGCTTCGGTGTGGGTTAACCAAGCGATTCAAAAGTAGGTTCCCACCCATACATTCCTATGGGAAACCACCCATACATGTCTATGGGAAGTATTGACTATTTTAGCATCGTGGTGTTGATGAGACATGCAATATGAGCAATACACTGCACACATGGAAGATAGCAGTAACCACTCCTCTATCTCTTCTTAATGCCACCCCGAGCATACCTGCTTTGGTTTGGGTTTACCAAGCGATTCAAAAGTAGGTTCCCACCCGTACATTTCTATAGGAAAATAATGACTATCTTAGCATCGAGGTGTTGATGAGACATGCAATATGAGCAAACCACTGCACACATGGAAGATAGTAGAAACCACTCCTCTATCTGCTTTAAATGCCACCCCGAGCATACCTGCTTCGGTATGGGTTAACCAAGCGATTCAAAAGTCGGTTCCCACTCATACACTGCTATGGGAAACCACCCATACATCTCTATGGGAAATATTGACTATCTTAGCATCGAGGTGTTGATGAGACATGCAATATGAGCAAACCACTGCACACATGGAAGATAGCAGTAACCATTCCTCTATCTGTTTCAAATGCCACCCCGAGCATACCTGCTTCAGTATGGGTTAACCATGCGAATTAAAAGTAGGTTCCCGCCCACAAATTCCTATGGGAAACCACCCTTACATCTCTATGGGAAATATTGACTATCTTAGCATTGAGGTGTTGATGAGACATGCAATATGAGCAAACCACTGCACATATGGAAGATAGCAGTAACCATTCCTCTATCTGTTTTAAATGCCACCCCGAGCATACCTGCTTCAGTTAGGGTTAACCAAGCGATTTAAAAGTAGTTTCCCACCCATACATTCCTATGGGAAACCACCCATACATCTCTATGAGAAATACTGACTATCTTAGCATCGAGGTGTTGATGAGACATGCAATATGAGCAAACCACTGCACACATGGAAGATAGCAGTAACCATTCCTCTATCTGTTTTTAATGCCACCCCGATCATACCTGCTTCGGTATGGGTTAACCAAGCGATTCAAAAGTAGGTTCCCACTCATACATTCCTATGGGAAACCACCCATACATCTCTATGGGAAATATTGACTATCTTAGCATTGAGGTGTTGATGAGACATGCAATATGAGCAAACCACTGCACACATGGAAGATAGCAGTAACCATTCCTCTATCTGTTTTAAATGCCACCCCGAGCATACCTGCTTCGGTATGGGTTAACCAAGCGATTCAAAAGAAGGTTCCAACCGATACATTCCTATGGGAAACCACCCATACTTTTCTATGGGAAATATTTTCTATCTTAGCATCAATGTGTTGATGAGACATGCAATATGAGCAAACCACTGCACACATGGACGATAGCAGTAACCACTCCTCTATCTCTTGTTAATGCCACCCCGAGCATACCTGCTTTGGTATGGGTTTACCAAGCGATTCAACAGTAGGTTCCCACCCATACATTTCTATGGGAAATTTTTGACTATCTTAGCATCGAGGTGTTGATGAGATATGCAATATGAGCAAACCACTGCACACATGGAAGATAGCAGTAACCATTCCTCTATCTGTTTTTAATGCCACCCCGATCATACCTGCTTCGGTATGGGTTAACCAAGCTATTCAAAAGTAGGTTCCCACTCATACATTCCTATGGGAAACCACCCATACATCTCTATGGGAAATATTGACTATCTTAGCATCAATGTGTTGATGAGACATGCAATATGAGCAAACCACTGCACACATGGACGATAGCAGTAACCACTCCTCTATCTCTTGTTAATGCCACCCCGAGCAGACCTGCTTTGGTATGGGTTTACCAAGCGATTCAACAGTAGGTTCCCACCCATACATTTCTATGGGAAATTTTTGACTATCTTAGCATCGAGGTGTTGATGAGATATGCAATATGAGCAAACCACTGCACACATGGAAGATAGCAGTAACCATTCCTCTATCTGTTTTATATGCCACTCCGAGCATACCAGCTTCAGTATGGATTAACCAAGCAATTCAAAAGTAGGTTCCCTCCCATACATTCCTATGGGAAACCACCCATACATCTCTATGGGAAATATTGACTATCTTAGCATCGAGGTGTTGATGAAACAGGCAATATGAGCAAACCACTGCACACATGGAAGATAGCAGTAACCACTCCTCTATCTCTTTTCAACGCCGCCCCGAGCACACTTGATCAGTGTGGGTTAACCAAGCGATTCAAATGTAGGTTGCCACCCATACATTCCTATGGGAAACCACCCATACATCTCTATGGGAAATATTGACTATCTTAGCATCGAGGTGTTGATGAGACATACAATATGAGCAAACCACTGCACACATAGAAGACAGCAGTAACCACTCCTCTATCTCTTTTTAATGCCACCCCGAGAATACCTGCTTTGGTAGGGGTTTACCAAGCGATTAAAAAGTAGGTTCCCACCCATACATTTCTATGGGAAATTTTTGACTATCTTAGTATCGAGGTGTTGATGAGACATGCAATATGAGCAAACCACTGCACACATGGAAGATAGCAGTAACCATTCCTCTATCTGCTTTAAATGCCACCCCGAGCATACCTGCTTCGGTATGGGTTAACTAACCGATTCAAAAGTAGATTCCCACCCATACATTCTTATGGGAAACCACCGATACATCTCTATGGGAAGTATTGACTATCTTAGCATCGAGGTGTTGATGAGACATGCAATATGAGCAAACCACTGCACACATGGAATATAGCAGTCACCACTCCTCTATCTCTTTTTAATGCCACCCCGGCATACCTGCTTTGGTATGGGTTAACCAAGCGATTCAAAAGAAGGATCCCACCAATACAATTCTATAGGAAAATTTTGACTATCTTAGCATCGAGGTGTTGATGAGACATGCAATATGAGCAAACCACTGCACACATGGACGATAGCAATAACCACTTTTTCTGTTTTAAATGCCACCTTGAGCATTCCTGCTTCGGTATGGGTTAACCAACCGATTCAAAATTAGGTTCCCACCCATACATTCCTATGGGAAACCACCCATACATCTCAGTGGGAAATATTGTCTATCTTATCATCGTGGTGTTGATGAGACATGGAATATGAGCAAACCACTGCACACATGGAAGATAGCAGTAACCACTCCTCTATCTCTTTTTAATGCCCCCCCAAGCATACCTGCTTTGGTAAGGGTTTACCAAGCTATTCAACAGTCGGTTCCCACCCATACATTTCTATGGGAAATTTTTGACTATCTTAGCATCGAGGTGTTGATGAGATATGCAATATGAGCAAACCACTGCACACATGGAAGATAGCAGTAACCATTCCTCTATCTGTTTTATATGCCACCCCGAGCATACCAGCTTCAGTATGGGTTAACCAAGCAATTCAAAAGTAGGTTCCCTCCCATACATTCCTATGGGAAACCACCCATACATCTCTATGGGAAATATTGACTATCTTAGCATCGAGGTGTTGATGAGACATACAATATGAGCAAACCACTGCACACATAGAAGACAGCAGTAACCACTCCTCTATCTCTTTTTAATGCCACCCCGAGAATACCTGCTTTGGTAGGGGTTTACCAAGCGATTAAAAAGTAGGTTCCCACCCATACATTTCTATGGGAAATTTATGAATATCTTAGTATCGAGGTGTTGATGAGACATGCAATATGAGCAAACCACTGCACACATGGAAGATAGCAGTAACCATTCCTCTATCTGTTTTTAATGCCACCCCGAGCATACCTGCTTCGGTATGGGTTAACTAACCGATTCAAAAGTAGATTCCCACCCATACATTCCTATGGGAAACCACCGATACATCTCTATGGGAAGTATTGACTATCTTAGCATCGAGGTGTTGATGAGACATGCAATATGAGCAAACCACTGCACACATGGAATATAGCAGTCACCACTCCTCTATCTCTTTTTAATGCCACCCCGGCATACCTGCTTTGGTATGGGTTAACCAAGCGATTCAAAAGAAGGATCCCACCAATACAATTCTATAGGAAAATTTTGACTATCTTAGCATCGAGGTGTTGATGAGACATGCAATATGAGCAAACCACTGCACACATGGACGATAGCAATAACCACTTTATCTGTTTTAAATGCCACCTTGAGCATTCCTGCTTCGGTATGGGTTAACCAACCGATTCAAAATTAGGTTCCCACCCATACATTCCTATGGGAAACCACCCATACATCTCAGTGGGAAATATTGTCTATCTTATCATCGTGGTGTTGATGAGACATGCAATATGAGCAAACCACTGCACACATGGAAGATAGCAGTAACCACTCCTCTATCTCTTTTTAATGCCCCCCCAAGCATACCTGCTTTGGTATGGGTTTACCAAGCTATTCAACAGTAGGTTCCCACCCATACATTTCTATGGGAAATTTTTGACTATCTTAGCATCGAGGTGTTGATGAGATATGCAATATGAGCAAACCACTGCACACATGGAAGATAGCAGTAACCATTCCTCTATCTGTTTTATATGCCACCCCGAGCATACCAGCTTCAGTATGGGTTAACCAAGCAATTCAAAAGTAGGTTCCCTCCCATACATTCCTATGGGAAACCACCCATACATCTCTATGGGAAATATTGACTATCTTAGCATCGAGGTGTTGATGAGACAGGCAATATGAGAAAACCACTGCACACATGGAAGATAGCAGTAACCACTCCTCTATCTCTTTTCAACGCTGCCCCGAGCACACCTGATCAGTGTGGGTTAACCAAGCGATTCAAATGTAGGTTGCCACCCATACATTCCTATGGGAAACCACCCATACATCTCTATGGGAAATTTTGAAAATCTTAGCATCGAGGTGTTGATGAGACATGCAATATGAGCAAACCACTGCACACATGGAATATAGCAGTAACTATTCCTCTATCTGTTTTAAATGCCACCTTGAGCATACCTGCTTCGGTATGGGTTAACCAAGCGATTCAAAAGTAGGTTCCCACCCATACATTCCTATGGGAAACCTCCCATACATCTTTATGGAAATATTGACCATCTTAGCATCGAGGTGTTGATGAGACATGCAATATGAGCAAACCACTGCACACTTGTAAGATAGCAGTAACCACTCCTCTATCTCTTTTTAATGCCACCCCGAGCATACCTGCTTCGGTGTGGGTTAACCAAGCGATTCAAAAGTAGGTTCCCACCCATACATTCCTATCGGAAACCACCCATACATGTCTATGGGAAATATTGACTATCTTAGCATCGAGGTGTTGATGAGACATGCAATATGAGCAAACCACTGCACACATGGAAGATAGCAGTAACCACTCGTCTATCTCTTTTTAATGCCACCCCAAGCATACTTGCTTTGGTATGGGTTCACCAAGCGATTCAAAAGTAGGTTCCCACCCATACATTTCTATAGGAAAATATTGACTATCTTAGCATCGAGGTGTTGATGAGACATGCAATATGAGCAAACCACTGCACACATGGAAGATAGCAGTAACCATTCTTCTATCTGTTTTTAATGCCACCCTGAGCATACCTGCTTCGGTATGGGTTAACCATGCGATTCAAAAGTAGGTTCCCACCCATACATTCCTATGGGAAACCACCCATACATCTCTATGGGAAATATTCACTATCTTAGCATCGAGGTGTTGATGAGACATGCAATATGAACAAACCACTGCACACATGGAAGAAAGCATAACCATTCCTCTATCTGTTTCAAATGCCACCCCGAGCATACCTGCTTCAGTATGGGTTAACCAAGCGAATTAAAAGTAGGTTCCCGCCCACAAATTCCTATGGGAAACCACCCTTACATCTCTATGGGAAATATTGACTATCTTAGCATCGAGGTGTTGATGAGACATGCAATATGAGCAAACCACTGCACATATGGAAAATAGCAGTAACCATTCCTCTATCTGTTTTAAATGCCACCCCGAGCATACCTGCTTCAGTATGGGTTAACCAAGCGATTTAAAAGTAGGTTCGCACCCATACATTCCTATGGGAAACCACCCATACATCTCTATGAGAAATATTGACTATCTTAGCATCGAGGTGTTGATGAGACATGCAATATGAGCAAACCACTGCACACATGGAAGATAGCAGTAACCATTCCTCTATCTGTTTTTAATGCCACCCCGATCATACCTGCTTCCGAATGGGTTAACCAAGCGATTCAAAAGTAAGTTCCCACTCATACATTCCTATGGGAAACCATCCATACATCTCTATGGGAAATATTGACTATCTTAGCATTGAGGTGTTGATGAGACATGCAATATGAGCAAACCACTGCACACATGGAAGATAGCAGTAACCATTCCTCTATCTGTTTTAAATGCCACCCCGAGCATATCTGCTTCGGTATGGGTTAACCAAGCGATTAAAAAGTAGGTTCCAACCGATACATTCCCATGGGAAACCACCCATACATTTCTATGGGAAATATTTTCTATCTTAGCATCAATGTGTTGATGAGACATGCAATATGAGCAAACCACTGCACACATGGATAATAGCAGTAACAACTCCTCTATCTCTTGTTAATGCCACCCCGAGCATACCTGCTTTGGTATGGGTTTACCAAGCGATTCAAAGTTAGGTTCCCACCCATACATTTCTATGGGAAATTTTTGACTATCTTAGCATCGAGGTGTTGATGAGATATGCAATATGAGCAAACCACTGCACACATGGAAGATAGCAGTAACCATTCCTCTATCTGTTTTATATGCCACCCCGAGCATACCAGCTTCAGTATGGGTTAACCAAGCAATTCAAAAGTCGGTTCCCTCCCATACATTCCTATGGGAAACCACCCATACATCTCTATGGGAAATATTGACTATCTTAGCATCGAGGTGTTGATGAGACAGGCAATATGAGCAAACCACTGCACACATGGAAGATAGCAGTAACCACTCCTCTATCTCTTTTCAATGCCGCCCCGAGCACACCTGCTCAGTGTGGGTTAACCAAGCGATTCAAATGTAGGTTGCCACCCATACATTCCTATGGGAAACCACCCATACATCTCTATGGGAAATATTGACTATCTTAGCATCGAGGTGTTGATGAGACATACAATATGAGCAAACCACTGCACACATGGAAGATAGCAGTAACCACTCCTCTATCTCTTTTTAATGCCACCCCGAGCATACCTTCTTTGGTAGGGGTTTACCAAGCGATTCAAAAGTAGGTTCCCACCCATACATTTCTATGGGAAATTTTTGACTATCTTAGTATCGAGGTGTTGATGAGACATGCAATATGAGCAAACCACTGCACACATGGAAGATAGCAGTAACCATTCCTCTATCTGTTTTAAATGCCACCCCGAGCATACCTACTTCGGTATGGATTAACTAACCGATTTAAAAATAGGTTCCCACCCATACATTCCTATGGGAAACCACCCATACATCTCTATGGGAAGTATTGACTATCTTAGCATCGAGGTGTTGATGAGACATGCAATATGAGCAAACCACTGCACACATGGAATATAGCAGTCACCACTCCTCTATCTCTTTTTAATGCCACCCCGGCATACCTGCTTTGGTATGGGTTAACCAAGCAATTCAAAAGAAGGATCCCACCAATACAATTCTATAGGAAAATTTTGACTATCTTAGCATCGAGGTGTTGATGAGACATGCAATATGAGCAAACCACTGCACACATGGAAGATAGCAATAACCACTCCTCTATCTGTTTTAAATGCCACCTTGAGCATACCTGCTTCTGTATGGGTTAACCAACCGATTCAAAATTAGGTTCCCACCCATACATTCCTATGGGAAACCACCCATACATCTCAGTGGGAAATATTGTCTATCTTATCATCGAGGTGTTGATGAGACATGCAATATGAGCAAACCACTGCACACATGGAAGATAGCAGTAACCACTCCTCTATCTCTTTTTAATGCCCCCCCAAGCATACCTGCTTTGGTATGGGTTTACCTAGCGATTCAAATGCAGGTTCCCACCCATACATTTCTATAGGAAAATAATGACTATCTTAGCATCGAGGTGTTGATGAGACATGCAATATGAGCAAACCACTGCACACATGGAAGATAGCAGTAACCATTCCTCTATCTGTTTCAAATTCCACCCCGAGCATACCTGCTTCAGTATGGGTTAACCAAGCGAATTAAAAGTAGGTTCCCACCCATACATTCCTATGGGAAACCACCCATACATCTCTATGAGAAATACTGACTATCTTAGCATCGAGGTGTTGATGAGACATGCAATATGAGCAAACCACTGCACACATGGAAGATAGCAGTAACCATTCCTCTATCTGTTTTAAATGCCACCTCGAGCATACCTGCTTTGGTATTGTTTAACCAACCAATTCAAAAGTAGGTTCCCACCCATACATTCCTATGGGAAACCACCCATACATCTCTATGGGAAATTTTGACTATCTTAGCATCGAGGTGTTGATGAGACATGCAATATGAGCAAACCACTGCACACATGGAAGATAGCAGTAACCATTCCTCTATCTGTTTTAAATGCCACCCCGAGCATCCCTGCTTCGGTATGGGTTAACCAACCGATTCAAAAGTAGGTTCCCACCAATACATTCCCATGGGAAACCACCCATACATCTCTATGGGAAATATTGACTATCTTAGCATCGAGGTGTTGATGAGACATACAATATGAGCAAACCACTGCACACATGGAAGACAGCAGTAACCACTCCTCTATGTCTTTTTAATGCCACCCCGAGCATACCTGCTTTGGTAGGGGTTTACCAAGCGATTAAAAAGTAGGTTCCCACCCATACATTTCTATGGGAAATTTTTGACTATCTTAGTATCGAGGTGTTGATGAGACATGCAATATGAGCAAACCACTGCACACATGGAAGATAGCAGTAACCATTCCTCTATCTGTTTTTAATGCCACCCCGACCATACCTGCTTCGGTATGGGTTAACTAACCGATTCAAAAGTAGATTCCCACCCATACATTCCTATGGGAAACCACCGATACATCTCTATGGGAAGTATTGACTATCTTAGCATCGAGGTGTTGATGAGACATGGAATATGAGCAAACCACTGCACACATGGAATATAGCAGTCACCACTCCTCTATCTCTTTTTAATGCCACCCCGGCATACCTGCTTTGGTATTGGTTAACCAAGCGATTCAAAAGAAGGATCCCACCAATACAATTCTATAGGAAAAGTTTGACTATCTTAGCATCGAGGTGTTGATGAGACATGCAATATGAGCAAACCACTGCACACATGGACGATAGCAATAACCACTCTATCTGTTTTAAATGCCACCTTGAGCATTCCTGCTTCGGTATGGGTTAACCAACCGATTCAAAATTAGGTTCCCACCCATACATTCCTATGGGAAACCACCCATACATCTCAGTGGGAAATATTGTCTATCTTATCATCGTGGTGTTGATGAGACATGCAATATGAGCAAACCACTGCACACATTGAAGATAGCAGTAACCACTCCTCTATCTCTTTTTAATGCCCCCCCAAGCATACCTGCTTTGGTATGGGTTTACCAAGCGATTCAAAAGTAGGTTCCCACCCATACATTTCTATAGGAAAATATTGACTATCTTAGCATCGAGGTGTTGATGAGACATGCAATATGAGCAAACCACTGCACACATGGAAGATAGCAGTAACCATTCCTCTATCTGTTTTAAAAACCACCTTGAGCATTCCTGCTTCGGTATGGGTTAACCAACCGATTCAAAATTAGGTTCCCACCCATACATTCCTATGAAAAACCACCCATACATCTCAGTGGGAAATATTGTCTATCTTATCATCGTGGTGTTGATGAGACATGCAATATGAGCAAACCACTGCACACATGGAAGTTAGCAGTAACCATTCCTCTATCTGTTTTAAATGCCACCTTGAGCATTCCTGCTTCGGTATGGGTAAACCAACCGATTCAAAATTAGGTTCCCACCCATACATTCCTATGGGAAACCACCCATACATCTCAGTGGGAAATGTTGTCTATCTTATCATCGTGGTGTTGATGAGACATGCAATATGAGCAAACCACTGCACACATGGAATATAGCAGTCACCACTCCTCTATCTCTTTTTAATGCCACCCCGGCATACCTGCTTTGGTATGGGTTAACCAAACGATTCAAAAGAAGGATCCCACCACTGCAATTCTATAGGAAAATTTTGACTATCTTAGCATCGAGGTGTTGATGAGACATGCAATATGAGCAAACCACTGCACACATGGAAGATAGCAATAACCACTCCTCTATCTGTTTTAAATGCCACCCCGAGCATACCTGCTTTGGTAGGGGTTTACCAAGCGATTAAAAAGTAGGTACCCTCCCATACATTCCTATGGGAAACCACCCATACATCTCTATGGGAAATATTGACTATCTTAGCATCGAGGTGTTGATGAGACAGGCAATATGAGCAAACCACTGCACACATGGAAGATAGCAGTAACCACTCCTCTATCTCTTTTCAACTCCGCCCCGAGCACACCTGCTCAGTGTGGGTTAACCAAGCGATTCAAATGTAGGTTGCCACCCATACATTCCTATGGGAAACCACCCATACATCTCTATGGGAAATATTGACTATCTTAGCATCGAGGTGTTGATGAGACATACAATATGAGCAAACCACTGCACACATGGAAGACAGCAGTAACCACTCCTCTATCACTTTTTAATGCCACCCCGAGAATACCTGCTTTGGTAGGGGTTTACCAAGCGATTAAAAAGTAGGTTCCCACCCATACATTTCTATGGGAAATTTTTGACTATCTTAGTATCGAGGTGTTGATGAGACATGCAATATGAGCAAACCACTGCACACATGGAAGATAGCAGTAACCATTCCTCTATCTGTTTTTAATGCCACCCCGAGCATACCTGCTTCAGAATGGGTTAACTAACCGATTCAAAAGTAGATTCCCACCCATACATTCCTATGGGAAACAACCGATACATCTCTATGGGAAGTATTGACTATCTTAGCATCGAGGTGTTGATGAGACATGCAATATGAGCAAACCACTGCACACATGGAATATAGCAGTCACCACTCCTCTATCTCTTTTTAATGCCACCCCGGCATACCTGCTTTGGTATGGGTTAACCAAGCGATTCAAAAGAAGGATCCCACCAATACAATTCTATAGGAAAATTTTGACTATCTTAGCATCGAGGTGTTGATGAGACATGCAATATGAGCAAACCACTGCACACATGGACGATAGCAATAACCACTCTATCTGTTTTAAATGCCACCTTGAGCATTCCTGCTTCGGTATGGGTTAACCAACCGATTCAAAATTAGGTTCCCACCCATACATTCCTATGGGAAACCACCCATACATCTCAGTGGGAAATATTGTCTATCTTATCATCGTGGTGTTGATGAGACATGCAATATGAGCAAACCACTGCACACATGGAAGATAGCAGTAACCACTCCTCTATCTCTTTTTAATGCCCCCCTAAGCATACCTGCTTTGGTATGGGTTTACCAAGCGATTCAAAAGTAGGTTCCCACCCATACATTTCTATAGGAAAATATTGACTATCTTAGCATCGAGGTGTTGATGAGACATGCAATATGAGCAAACCACTGCACACATGGAAGATAGCAGTAACCATTCCTCTATCTGTTTTAAATGCCACCTCGAGCATACCTGCTTCGGTATTGTTTAACCAACCGATTCAAAAGTAGGTTCCCACCCATACATTCCTATGGGAAACCACCCATACATCTCTATGGGAAATATTGACTATCTTAGCATCGAGGTGTTGATGAGACATGCAATATGAGCAAACCACTGCACACATGGAATATAGCAGTAACCATTCCTCTATCTGCTTTAAATGCCACCCCGAGCATCCCTGCTTCGGTATGGGTTAACCAACCGATTCAAAAGTAGGTTCCCACCAATACATTCCCATGGGAAACCACCCATACATCTCTATGGGAAATATTGACTATCTTAGCATCGAGGTGTTGATGAGACATACAATATGAGCAAACCACTGCACACATGGAAGACAGCAGTAACCACTCCTCTATCTCTTTTTAATGCCACCCCGAGCATACCTGCTTTGGTAGGGGTTTACCAAGCGATTAAAAAGTAGGTTCCCACCCATACATTTCTATGGGAAATTTTTGACTATCTTAGTATCGAGGTGTTGATGAGACATGCAATATGAGCAAACCACTGCACACATGGAAGATAGCAGTAACCATTCCTCTATCTGTTTTTAATGCCACCCCAAGCATACCTGCTTCGGTATGGGTTAACTAACCGATTCAAAAGTAGATTCCCACCTATACATTCCTATGGGAAACCACCGATACATCTCTATGGGAAGTATTGACTATCTTAGCATCGAGGTGTTGATGAGACATGCAATATGAGCAAACCACTGCACACATGGAATATAGCAGTCACCACTCCTCTATCTCTTTTTAATGCCACCCCGGCATACCTGCTTTGGTATGGGTTAACCAAGCGATTCAAAAGAAGGATCCCACCAATACAATTCTATAGGAAAATTTTGACTATCTTAGCATCGAGGTGTTGATGAGACATGCAATATGAGCAAACCACTGCACACATGGACGATAGCAATAACCACTCTATCTGTTTTAAATGCCACCTTGAGCATTCCTGCTTCGGTATGGGTTAACCAACCGATTCAAAATTAGGTTCCCACCCATACATTCCTATGGGAAACCACCCATACATCTCAGTGGGAAATATTGTCTATCTTATCATCGTGGTGTTGATGAGACATGCAATATGAGCAAACCACTGCACACATGGAAGATAGCAGTAACCACTCCTCTATCTCTTTTTAATGCCCCCCAAGCATACCTGCTTTGGTATGGGTTTACCAAGCGATTCAAAAGTAGGTTCCCACCCATACATTTCTATAGGAAAATATTGACTATCTTAGCATCGAGGTGTTGATGAGACATGCATTATGAGCAAACCACTGCACACATGGAAGATAGCAATAACCATTCCTCTATCTGTTTTAAATGCCACCTCGAGCATACCTACTTCGGTATGGTTTAACCAACCGATTCAAAAGTAGGTTCCCACCCATACATTCCTATGGGAAACCACCCATACATCTCTATGGGAAATATTGACTATCTTAGCATCGAGGTGCTGATGAGACATGCAAAATGAGCAAACCACTGCACACATGAAAGATAGCTGTAACCATTCCTCTATCTGCTTTAAATGCCACCACTTAGAGCATCCCTGCTTCGGTATGGGTTAACCAACCGATTCAAAAGTAGGTTCCCACCAATACATTCCCATGGGAAACCACCCATACATCTCTATGGGAAATATTGACTATCTTAGCATCGAGGTGTTGATGAGACATGCAATATGAGCAAACCACTGCACACATGGAAGATAGCAGTAACCACACCTCTATCTCTTTTTAATGCTACCCCAAATATACCTGATTTGGCATGGGTTTACCAAGCGATTCAAAAGTAGGTTCCCACCCATACATTTCTATAGGAAAATATTGACTATCTTAGCATCGAGGTGTTGATGAGACATGCAATATGAGCAAACCACTGCACACATGGAAGATAGCAGAAACCATTCCTCTATCTGTTTTAAATGCCACCCCGAGCATACTTGCTTCGGTATGGGTTAACCAACCGATTCAAAAGTAGGTTCCCACCAATACATTCTTATGGGAAACCACCCATACATCTCTATGGGAAATATTGACAATCTTAGCATAGAGGTGTTGATGAGACATGCAATATGAGCAAACCACTGCACACATGGACAATAGCAGTAACCATTCCTCTAACTGTTTTAAATGCCACCCCGTGCATACCTGCTTCGGTATGGGTTAACCAACCGATTCAAAAGTAGGTTCCCACCCATATATTCCTATGGGAAACCACCCATACATCTCTATGGGAAATATTGACTATCTTAGCATCGAGGTGTTGATGAGACATGCAATATAGGCAAACCACTGCACACATGGAAGATAGCAGTAACCACTCCTCTATCTCTTTTTAATGCCACCCCAAGCATACCTGCTTTGGTAAGGGTTTACCAAGCGATTCAAAAGTAGGTTCCCACCCATACATTTCTATAGGAAAATATTGACTATCTTAGCATCGAGGTGTTGATGAGACTTGCAATATGAGCAAACCACTGCACACATAGAAGATAGCAGTAACCATTCCTCTATCTGTTTTAAATGCCACCCCGAGCATACCTGCTTCGGTATGGGTTAACCAACCGATTCAAAAGTAGGTTCCCACCAATACATTCCTATGGGAAACCACCCATACATCTCTATGGGAAATATTGACTATCTTAGCATCGAGGTGTTGATGAGACAGGCAATATGTGCAAACCACTGCACACATGGAAGATAGCAGTAACCACTCCTCTATCTGTTTTAAATGCCACCCCGAGCATACCTGCTTCGGTATGGGTTAACCAACCGATTCAAAAGTAGGTTCCCACCCATATATTCCTATGGGAAACCACCCATACATCTCTATGGGAAATATTGACTATCTTAGCATCGAGGTGTTGATGAGACATGCAATATAGGCAAACCACTGCACACATGGAAGATAGCAGTAACCACTCCTCTATCTCTTTTTAATGCCACCCCAAGCATACCTGCTTTGGTAAGGGTTTACCAAGCGATTCAAAAGTAGGTTCCCACCCATACATTTCTATAGGAAAATATTGACTATCTTAGCATCGAGGTGTTGATGAGACTTGCAATATGAGCAAACCACTGCACACATAGAAGATAGCAGTAACCATTCCTCTATCTGTTTTAAATGCCACCCCGAGCATACCTGCTTCGGTATGGGTTAACCAACCGATTCAAAAGTAGGTTCCCACCAATACATTCCTATGGGAAACCACCCATACATCTCTATGGGAAATATTGACTATCTTAGCATCGAGGTGTTGATGAGACAGGCAATATGTGCAAACCACTGCACACATGGAAGATAGCAGTAACCACTCCTCTATCTGTTTTAAATGCCACCCCGAGCATACCTGCTTCGGTATGGGTTAACCCACCGATTCAAAAGTATGTTCCCACCCATTTATTCCTATGGGAAACCACCCATACATCTCTATGGGAAATATTGACTGTCTTAGCATCGATGTGTTGATGAGACATTCAATATGAGCAAACCACTGCACACATGGAAGACAGCAGTAACCACTCCTCTATCTCTTTTTAATGCCACCCCAAGCATACCTCCTTTAGTATGGGTTTACCAAACGATTCAAAAGTAGGTTCCCACCCATACATTTCTATAGGAAAAGATTGACTATCTTAGCATCGAGGTGTTGATGAGACATGCAATATGAGCAAACCACTGCACACATGGAGGATAGCATTAATCATTCCTCTATCTGTTTTAAATGCCACCCCGAGCATACCTGCTTCGGTATGGGTTAACCAACCGATTCAATAGTAGGTTCCCACCAATACATTCCTATGGGAAACCACCCATACATCTCTATGGGAAATATTGACTATCTTAGCATCGAGGTGTTGATGAGACATGCAATATGAGCAAACCACTGCACACATGGTAAATTGCAGTAACCACTCCTCTATCTCTTGTTAATGCCACCCCGAGCATACCTGCTTCGGTATGGGTTAACCAACCGATTCAAAAGTAGGTTCCCACCCATATATTCCTATGGGAAACCACCCATACATCTCTATGGGAAATATTGACTATCTTAGCATCGAGGTGTTGATGAGACATGCAATATAAGCAAACCACTGCACACATGGAAGATAGCAGTAACCACTCCTCTATCTCTTTTTAATGCCACCCCAAGCATACCTGCTTTGGTAAGGGTTTACCAAGCGATTCAAAAGTAGGTTCCCACCCATACATTTCTATAGGAAAATATTGACTATCTTAGCATCGAGGTGTTGATGAGACTTGCAATATGAGCAAACCACTGCACACATAGAAGATAGCAGTAACCATTCCTCTATCTGTTTTAAATGCCACCCCGAGCATACCTGCTTCGGTATGGGTTAACTAACCGATTCAAAAGTAGGTTCCCACCAATACATTCCTATGGGAAACCACCCATACATCTCTATGGGAAATATTGACTATCTTAGCATCGAGGTGTTGATGAGACAGGCAATATGTGCAAACCACTGCACACATGGAAGATAGCAGTAACCACTCCTCTATCTGTTTTAAATGCCACCCCGAGCATACCTGCTTCGGTATGGGTTAACCCACCGATTCAAAAGTATGTTCCCACCCATTTATTCCTATGGGAAACCACCCATACATCTCTATGGGAAATATTGACTGTCTTAGCATCGATGTGTTGATGAGACATTCAATATGAGCAAACCACTGCACACATGGAAGACAGCAGTAACCACTCCTCTATCTCTTTTTAATGCCACCCCAAGCATACCTCCTTTAGTATGGGTTTACCAAACGATTCAAAAGTAGGTTCCCACCCATACATTTCTATAGGAAAATATTGACTATCTTAGCATCGAGGTGTTGATGAGACATGCAATATGAGCAAACCACTGCACACATGGAGGATAGCATTAATCATTCCTCTATCTGTTTTAACTGCCACCCCGAGCATACCTGCTTCGGTATGGGTTAACCAACCGATTCAAAAGTAGGTTCCCACCAATACATTCCTATGGGAAACTACCCATACATCTCTATGGGAAATATTGACTATCTTAGCATCGAGGTGTTGATGAGACAGGCAATATGTGCAAACCACTGCACACATGGAAGATAGCAGTAACCACTCCTCTATCTGTTTTAAATGCCACCCCGAGCATACCTGCTTCGGTATGGGTTAACCCACCGATTCAAAAGTATGTTCCCACCCATTTATTCCTATGGGAAACCACCCATACATCTCTATGGGAAATATTGACTGTCTTAGCATCGATGTGTTGATGAGACATTCAATATGAGCAAACCACTGCACACATGGAAGACAGCAGTAACCACTCCTCTATCTCTTTTTAATGCCACCCCAAGCATACCTCCTTTAGTATGGGTTTACCAAACGATTCAAAAGTAGGTTCCCACCCATACATTTCTATAGGAAAATATTGACTATCTTAGCATCGAGGTGTTGATGAGACATGCAATATGAGCAAACCACTGCACACATGGAGGATAGCATTAATCATTCCTCTATCTGTTTTAAATGCCACCCCGAGCATACCTGCTTCGGTATGGGTTAACCAACCGATTCAAAAGTAGGTTCCCACCAATACATTCCTATGGGAAACTACCCATACATCTCTATGGGAAATATTGACTATCTTAGCATCGAGGTGTTGATGAGACAGGCAATATGTGCAAACCACTGCACACATGGAAGATAGCAGTAACCACTCCTCTATCTGTTTTAAATGCCACCCCGAGCATACCTGCTTCGGTATGGGTTAACCCACCGATTCAAAAGTATGTTCCCACCCATTTATTCCTATGGGAAACCACCCATACATCTCTATGGGAAATATTGACTGTCTTAGCATCGATGTGTTGATGAGACATTCAATCTGAGCAAACCACTGCACACATGGAAGACAGCAGTAACCACTCCTCTATCTCTTTTTAATGCCACCCCAAGCATACCTCCTTTAGTATGGGTTTACCAAACGATTCAAAAGTAGGTTCCCACCCATACATTTCTATAGGAAAATATTGACTATCTTAGCATCGAGGTGTTGATGAGACATGCAATATTAGCAAACCACTGCACACATGGAGGATAGCATTAATCATTCCACTATCTGTTTTAAATGCCACCCCGAGCATACCTGCTTCGGTATGGGTTAACCAACCCATTCAATAGTAGGTTCCCACCAATACATTCCTATGGGAAACCACCCATACATCTCTATGGGAAATATTGACTATCTTAGCATCGAGGTGTTGATGAGACATGCAATATGAGCAAACCACTGCACACATGGAAGATAGCAGTAACCACACCTCTATCTCTTTTTAATGCCACCCCAAGCATACCTGCTTTGGCATGGGTTTACCAAGCGATTCAAAAGTAGGTTCCCACCCATACATTTCTATAGGAGAATATTGACTATCTTAGCATCGAGGTGTTGATGAGACATGCAATACAAGCAAACCACTGCACACATGTAAGATAGCAGTAACCATTCCTCTATCTGTTTTAAATGCCACCCCGAGCATTCCTGCTTCGGTATGGGTTAACCAACCGATTCAAAAGTAGGTTCCCACCCATACATTCCTATGGGAAACCACCCATACATCTCTGTGGGAAATATTGACTATCTTAGCATCGAGGTGTTGATGAGACATGCAATATGAGCAAACCACTGCACACATGGAAGATAGCAGTAACCACTCATCTATCTCTTTTTAATGCCGCCCCGGCATACCTGCCTCGGTATGGGTTAACCAAGCAATTCAAAAGTAGGATCCCACCAATACATTTCTATAGGAAAATTTTGACTATCTTAGCATCAAGGTGTTGATGAGACATGCAATGTGAGCAAAATACTGCACACATGGAAGATAGCAATAACCACTCCTCTATCTGTTTAAAATGCCACCCCGAGCATACCTGCTTCGGTATGGGTTAACCAACCGATTCAAAAGTATGTTCACACCCATTTATTCCTATGGGAAACCACCCATACATCTCTGTGGGAAATATTGACTATCTTAGCATCGAGGTGTTAATGAGACATTCAATATGAGCAAACCACTGCACACATGGAAGACAGCAGTAACCACTCCTCTATCTCTATTTAATGCCACCCCAAGCATACCTGCTTTAGTATGGGTTTACCAAGCGATTCAAAAGTAGGTTCCCACCCATACATTTCTATAGGAAAATATTGACATTCTTAGCATCGAGGTGTTGATGAGACATGCAATATGAGCAAACCACTGCACGCATGGAAGATAGCAGTTATCATTCCTCTATCTGTTTTAAATGCCACCCCGAGCATACCTGCTTCGGTATGGGTTAACCAACCGATTCAATAGTAGGTTCCCACCAATACATTCCTATGGGAAACCACCCATACATCTCTATGGGAAATATTGACTATCTTAGCATCGAGGTGTTGATGAGACATGCAATATGAGAAAACCACTGCACACATGGAAGATAGCAGTAACCACACCTCTATCTCTTTTTAATGCCACCCCAAGCATACCTGCTTTGGCATGGGTTTACCAAGCGATTCAAAAGTAGGTTCCCACCCATACATTTCTATAGGAGAATATTGACTATCTTAGCATCGAGGTGTTGATGAGACATGCAATACGAGAAAACCACTGCACACATGGAAGATAGCAGTAACCATTCCTCTATCTGTTTTAAATGCCACCCCGAGCATACCTGCTTCGGTATGGGTTAACCAACCGATTCAAAAGTAGGTTCCCACCCATACATTCCTATGGGAAACCACCCATACATCTCTGTGGGAAATATTGACTATCTTAGCATCGAGGTGTTGATGAGACATGCAATATGAGCAAACCACTGCACACATGGAAGATAGCAGTAACCACTCCTCTATCTCTTTTTAATGCCACCCCGGCATACCTGCCTCGGTATGGGTTAACCAAGCAATTCAAAAGTAGGATCCCACCAATACATTTCTATAGGAAAATTTTGACTATCTTAGCATCAAGGTGTTGATGAGACATGCAATATGAGCAAAATACTGCACACATGGAAGATAGCAATAACCACTCCTCTATCTGTTTTAAATGCCACCCCGAGCATACCTGCTTCGGTATGAGTTAACCAACTGATTCAAAAGTATGTTCCCACCCATTTATTCCTATGGGAAACCACCCATACATCTCTGTGGGAAATATTGACTATCTTAGCATCGAGGTGTTGATGAGACATTCAATATGAGCAAACCACTGCACACATGGAAGATAGCAGTAACCACACCTCTATCTCTTTTTAATGCCACCCCAAGTATACCTGCTTTGGCATGGGTTTACCAAGCGATTCAAAAGTAGGTTCCCACCCATACATTTCTATAGGAGAATATTGAATATCTTAGCATCGAGGTGTTGATGAGACATGCAATATGAGCAAACCACTGCACACATGGAAGATAGCAGTAACCATTCCTCTATCTGTTTTAAATGCCACCCCGAGCATACCTGCTTCGGTATGGGTTAACCAACCGATTCAAAAGTAGGTTCCCACCCATACATTCCTATGGGAAACCACCCATACTTCTCTATGGAAATAATGACTATCTTAGCATCAAGGTGTTGATGAGACATGCAATATGAGCAAAATACTGCACACATGGAAGATAGCAAAAACGACTCCTCTATCTCTTTTAAATGCCACGCCGAGCATACCTGCTTCGGTATGGGTTAACCAACCGATTCAAAAGTAGGTTCCCACCAATACATTCCTATGGGAAACCACCCATACATCTCTATGGGAATTATTGACTATCTTAGCATCGAGGTGTTGATGAGACATTCAATATGAGCAAACCACTGCACACATGGAAGACAGCAGTAACCACTCCTCTATCTCTTATTAATGCCACCCCAAGCATACCTGCTTTAGTATTTGTTTACCAAGCGAGTCAAAAGTAGGTTCCCACCCATACATTTCTATAGGAAAATATTGACTATCTTAGCATCGAGGTGTTGATGAGACATGGAATATGAGCAAACCACTGCACACATGGAAGATAGCAGTAATCATTCCTCTATCTGTTTTAAATGCCACTCCGAGCATACCTGCTTCAGTATGGGTTAACCAAGCGATTTGAAAGTAGGTTCCCACCAATACATTACTATGGGAAACCACCCATACATCTCTATGGGAAATATTGACTATCTTATCATCGAGGTGTTGATGAGACATGCAATATGAGCAAACCACTGCACACATGGAAGATAGCAGTAACCACACCTCTATCTCTTTTTAATGCCACCCCAAGCATACCTGCTTTGGCATGGGTTTACCAAGCGATTCAAAAGTAGGTTCCCACCCATACATTTCTATAGGAGAATATTGACTATCTTAGCATCGAGGTGTTGATGAGACATGCAATAAGAGCAAACCACTGCACACATGGTAGATAGCAGTAACCACTCCTCTATCTCTTGTTAATGCCACCCCGAGCATACCTGCTTTGGAGCGGGTTTACCAAGCGATTCTAAAGTAGGTTCCCACCCATACATTTCTATGGGAAATTTTTGACTATCTTAGCATCGAGGTGTTGATGAGACATGCAATATGAGCAAACCACTGCACACATGGAAGATAGCAGTAACCATTCCTCTATCTGTTTTAAATGCCACCCCTAGCATACCTGCTTCGGTATGGGTTAACCAAGCGATTCAAAAGTAGGTTCCCACCCATACATTCCTATGGGAAACCACCCATACTTCTCTATGGGAAATAATGACTATCTTAGCATCCAGGAGTGGATGAGACTTGCAATATGAGCAAACCACTGCACACATGGAAGATAGCAGTAACCATTCCTCTATCTGTTTTAAATGCCACTCCGAGCATACCTGCTTCAGTATGGGTTAACCAAGCGATTTGAAAGTAGGTTCCTACCCATACATTCCTATGGGAAACCACCCATACATCTTAATGGGAAATATTGACTATCTTAGCATCGAGGTGTTGATGAAACATGAAATATGAGCAAACCACTGCACACATGGAAGATAGCAGTAACCATTCCTCTATCTGTTTTAAATGCCACTCCGAGCATACCTGCTTCAGTATGGGTTAACCAAGCGATTTGAAAGTTGGTTCCCACCCATACATTCCTATGGGAAACCACCCATACATCTCTATGGGAAATATTGACTATCTTAGCATCGAGGTGTTGATGAGACATGCAATATGAGCAAACCACTGCACACATGGTAAATTGCAGTAACCACTCCTCTATCTCTTGTTAATGCCACCCCGAGCATACCTGCTTTGGTACGGGTTTACAAAGTGATTCAAAAGTAGGTTCCCACCCGTACATTTCTATGGGAAATTATTGACTATCTTAGCATCGAGGTGTTGATGAGACATACAATATGAGCAAACCACTGCACACATGGAAGATAGCAGTAACCATTCCTCTATCTGTTTTAAATGCCACCCCGAGCATACCAGCTTCAGTATGGGTTAACCAAGCAATTCAAAAGTAGGTTCCCACCCATACATTCCTATGGGAAACCACCCATACATCTCTGTGGGAAATATTGACTATCTTAGCATCGAGGTGTTGATAAGACATTCAATATGAGCAAACCACTGCACACATGGAAGATAGCAGTAACCACACCTCTATCTCTTTTTAATGCCACCCCAAGTATACCTTCTTTGGCATGGGTTTACCAAGCGATTCAAAAGTAGGTTCCCACCCATACATTTCTATAGGAGAATATTGAATATCTTAGCATCGAGGTGTTGATGAGACATGCAATATGAGCAAACCACTGCACACATGGAAGATAGCAGTAACCATTTCTCTCTGTTTTAAATGCCACCCCGAGCATACCTGCTTCGGTATGGGTTAACCAACCGATTCAAAAGTAGGTTCCCACCCATACATTCCTATGGGAAACCACCCATACTTCTCTATGGAAATAATGACTATCTTAGCATCAAGGTGTTGATGAGACATGCAATATGAGCAAAATACTGCACACATGGAAGATAGCAAAAACGACTCCTCTATCTCTTTTAAATGCCACGCCGAGCATACCTGCTTCGGTATGGGTTAACCAACCGATTTAAAAGTAGGTTCCCACCAATACATTCCTATGGGAAACCACCCATACATCTCTATGGGAAATATTGACTATCTTAGCATCGAGGTGTTGATGAGACATTCAATATGAGCAAACCACTGCACACATGGAAGACAGCAGTAACCACTCCTCTATCTCTTTTTAATGCCACCCCAAGCATACCTGCTTTAGTATTTGTTTACCAAGCGAGTCAAAAGTAGGTTCCCACCCATACATTTCTATAGGAAAATATTGACTATCTTAGCATCGAGGTGTTGATGAGACATGGAATATGAGCAAACCACTGCACACATGGAAGATAGCAGTAACCATTCCTCTATCTGTTTTAAATGCCACTCCGAGCATACCTGCTTCAGTATGGGTTAACCAAGCGATTTGAAAGTAGGTTCCCACCAATACATTACTATGGGAAACCACCCATACATCTCTATGGGAAATATTGACTATCTTATCATCGAGGTGTTGATGAGACATGCAATATGAGCAAACCACTGCACACATGGAAGATAGCAGTAACCACACCTCTATCTCTTTTTAATGCCACCCCAAGCATACCTGCTTTGGCATGGGTTTACCAAGCGATTCAAAAGTAGGTTCCCACCCATACATTTCTATAGGAGAATATTGACTATCTTAGCATCGAGGTGTTGATGAGACATGCAATAAGAGCAAACCACTGCACACATGGTAGATAGCAGTAACCACTCCTCTATCTCTTGTTAATGCCACCCCGAGCATACCTGCTTTGGAGCGGGTTTACCAAGCGATTCTAATGTAGGTTCCCACCCATACATTTCTATGGGAAATTTTTGACTATCTTAGCATCGAGGTGTTGATGAGACATGCAATATGAGCAAACCACTGCACACATGGAAGATAGCAGTAACCATTCCTCTATCTGTTTTAAATGCCACCCCTAGCATACCTGCTTCGGTATGGGTTAACCAAGCGATTCAAAAGTAGGTTCCCACCCATACATTCCTATGGGAAACCACCCATACTTCTTTATGGGAAATAATGACTATCTTAGCATCCAGGAGTGGATGAGACTTGCAATATGAGCAAACCACTGCACACATGGAAGATAGCAGTAACCATTCCTCTATCTGTTTTAAATGCCACTCCGAGCATACCTGCTTCAGTATGGGTTAACCAAGCGATTTGAAAGTAGGTTCCTACCCATACATTCCTATGGGAAACCACCCATACATCTTAATGGGAAATATTGACTATCTTAGCATCGAGGTGTTGATGAAACATGCAATATGAGCAAACCACTGCACACATGGAAGATAGCAGTAACCATTCCTCTATCTGTTTTAAATGCCACTCCGAGCATACCTGCTTCAGTATGGGTTAACCAAGCGATTTGAAAGTAGGTTCCCACCCATACATTCCTATGGGAAACCACCCATACATCTCTATGGGAAATATTGACTATCTTAGCATCGAGGTGTTGATGAGACATGCAATATGAGCAAACCACTGCACACATGGTAAATTGCAGTAACCACTCCTCTATCTCTTGTTAATGCCACCCCGAGCATACCTGCTTTGGTACGGGTTTACAAAGTGATTCAAAAGTAGGTTCCCACCCATACATTTCTATGGGAAATTATTGACTATCTTAGCATCGAGGTGTTGATGAGACATACAATATGAGCAAACCACTGCACACATGGAAGATAGCAGTAACCATTCCTCTATCTGTTTTAAATGCCACCCCGAGCATACCAGCTTCAGTATGGGTTAACCAAGCAATTCAAAAGTAGGTTCCCACCCATACATTCCTATGGGAAACCACCCATACATATCTACGGGAAATATTGACTATCTTAGCATCGAGGTGTATATGAGGCATGCAATATGAGCAAACCACTGCACACATGGAAGACAGCAGTAACCACTCCTCTATCTCTTTTTAATGCCACCCCGGGCATACCTACTTTGGTAGGGGTTTACCAAGCGATTCAAAAGTAGGTTCTCACCCATACATTTCTAAGGGAAATTTTTGACTATCTTAGTATCGAGGTGTTAATGAGACATGCAATATGAGCAAACCACTGCACACATGGAAGATAGCAATAACCATTCCTCTATTTGTTTTAAATGCCACTCCAAGCATTCCTGCTTCAGTATGGGTTAACCAAGCGATTTGAAAGTAGGTTCCCACCCATACATTCCTATGGGAAACCACCCATACATCTCTATGGGAAATATTGACTATCTTAGCATCGAGGTGTTGATGAGACATGCAATATGAGCAAACCACTGCACACTTGGAAGATAGCAGTAACCATTCCTCTATCTGTTTTAAATGCCAGCCCGAGCATACCTGCTTCGGTATGGGTTAACCAAGCGATTCAAATATAGGTTCCCACCCATACATTCCTATGGGAAACCACCCATACTTCTCTATGGGAAATAATGACTATCTTAGCATCGAGGTGTGGATGAGACTTGCAATATGAGCAAACCACTGCACACATGGAAGATAGCAGTAACCATTCCTCTATCTGTTTTAAATGCCACTCCGAGCATACCTGCTTCAGTATGGGTTAACCAAGCGATTTGAAAGTAGGTTCCAACCCATACATTCCTATGGGAAACCACCCATACATCTCTATGGGAAATATTGACTATCTTAGCATCGAGGTGTTGATGAGACATGCAATATGAGCAAACCACTGCACACATGGAACATAGCAGTAACCATTCCTCCATCTGTTTTAAATGCCACCCCGAGCATACCTGCTTCAGTATGGGTTAACCAAGCGATTCAAAAGTAGGTTCCCACCCATACATTCCTATGGGAAACCACCCATACGTCTCTATGGGAAATATTGACTATCTTAGCAATGAGGTGTATATGAGACATGCAATGTGAGCAAACCACTGCACACATGGAAGACAGCAGTAACCACTCCTCTATCTCTATTTAATGCCACCCCAAGCATACCTGCTTTAGTATGGGTTTACCAAGCGATTCAAAAGTAGGTTCCCACCCATACATTTCTATAGGAAAATATTGACAATCTTAGCATCGAGGTGTTGATGAGACATGCAATATGAGCAAACCACTGCACGCATGGAAGATAGCAGTTATCATTCCTCTATCTGTTTTAAATGCCACCCCGAGCATACCTGCTTCGGTATGGGTTAACCAACCGATTCAATAGTAGGTTCCCACCAATACATTCCTATGGGAAACCACCCATACATCTCTATGGGAAATATTGACTATCTTAGCATCGAGGTGTTGATGAGACATGCAATATGAGCAAACCACTGCACACATGGAAGATAGCAGTAACCACACCTCTATCTCTTTTTAATGCCACCCCAAGCATACCTGCTTTGGCATGGGTTTACCAAGCGATTCAAAAGTAGGTTCCCACCCATACATTTCTATAGGAGAATATTGACTATCTTAGCATCGAGGTGTTGATGAGACATGCAATACGAGAAAACCACTGCACACATGGAAGATAGCAGTAACCATTCCTCTATCTGTTTTAAATGCCACCCCGAGCATACCTGCTTCGGTATGGGTTAACCAACCGATTCAAAAGTAGGTTCCCACCCATACATTCCTATGGGAAACCACCCATACATCTCTGTGGGAAATATTGACTATCTTAGCATCGAGGTGTTGATGAGACATGCAATATGAGCAAACCACTGCACACATGGAAGATAGCAGTAACCACTCCTCTATCTCTTTTTAATGCCACCCCGGCATACCTGCCTCGGTATGGGTTAACCAAGCAATTCAAAAGTAGGATCCCACCAATACATTTCTATAGGAAAATTTTGACTATCTTAGCATCAAGGTGTTGATGAGACATGCAATATGAGCAAAATACTGCACACATGGAAGATAGCAATAACCACTCCTCTATCTGTTTTAAATGCCACCCCGAGCATACCTGCTTCGGTATGGGTTAACCAACTGATTCAAAAGTATGTTCCCACCCATTTATTCCTATGGGAAACCACCCATACATCTCTGTGGGAAATATTGACTATCTTAGCATCGAGGTGTTGATGAGACATTCAATATGAGCAAACCACTGCACACATGGAAGATAGCAGTAACCACACCTCTATCTCTTTTTAATGCCACCCCAAGTATACCTGCTTTGGCATGGGTTTACCAAGCGATTCAAAAGTAGGTTCCCACCCATACATTTCTATAGGAGAATATTGAATATCTTAGCATCGAGGTGTTGATGAGACATGCAATATGAGCAAACCACTGCACACATGGAAGATAGCAGTAACCATTCCTCTATCTGTTTTAAATGCCACCCCGAGCATACCTGCTTCGGTATGGGTTAACCAACCGATTCAAAAGTAGGTTCCCACCCATACATTCCTACGGGAAACCACCCATACTTCTCTATGGAAATAATGACTATCTTAGCATCAAGGTGTTGATGAGACATGCAATATGAGCAAACCACTGCACACATGGAAGATAGCAGTAACCATTCCTCTATCTGTTTTAAATGCCACCCCGAGCATACCTGCTTCGGTATGGGTTAACCAACCGATTCAAAAGTAGGTTCCCACCCATACATTCCTACGGGAAACCACCCATACTTCTCTATGGAAATAATGACTATCTTAGCATCGAGGTGTTGATGAGACATTCAATATGAGCAAACCACTGCACACATGGAAGACAGCAGTAACCACTCCTCTATCTCTTTTTAATGCCACCCCAAGCATACCTGCTTTAGTATTTGTTTACCAAGCGAGTCAAAAGTAGGTTCCCACCCATACATTTCTATAGGAGAATATTGACTATCTTAGCATCGAGGTGTTGATGAGACATGCAATAAGAGCAAACCACTGCACACATGGTAGATAGCAGTAACCACTCCTCTATCTCTTGTTAATGCCACCCCGAGCATACCTGCTTTGGAGCGGGTTTACCAAGCGATTCTAAAGTAGGTTCCCACCCATACATTTCTATGGGAAATTTTTGACTATCTTAGCATCGAGGTGTTGATGAGACATGCAATATGAGCAAACCACTGCACACATGGAAGATAGCAGTAACCATTCCTCTATCTGTTTTAAATGCCACCCCTAGCATACCTGCTTCGGTATGGGTTAACCAAGCGATTCAAAAGTAGGTTCCCACCCATACATTCCTATGGGAAACCACCCATACTTCTCTATGGGAAATAATGACTATCTTAGCATCCAGGAGTGGATGAGACTTGCAATATGAGCAAACCACTGCACACATGGAAGATAGCAGTAACCATTCCTCTATCTGTTTTAAATGCCACTCCGAGCATACCTGCTTCAGTATGGGTTAACCAAGCGATTTGAAAGTAGGTTCCTACCCATACATTCCTATGGGAAACCACCCATACATCTTAATGGGAAATATTGACTATCTTAGCATCGAGGTGTTGATGAAACATGCAATATGAGCAAACCACTGCACACATGGAAGATAGCAGTAACCATTCCTCTATCTGTTTTAAATGCCACTCCGAGCATACCTGCTTCAGTATGGGTTAACCAAGCGATTTGAAAGTTGGTTCCCACCCATACATTCCTATGGGAAACCACCCATACATCTCTATGGGAAATATTGACTATCTTAGCATCGAGGTGTTGATGAGACATGCAATATGAGCAAACCACTGCACACATGGTAAATTGCAGTAACCACTCCTCTATCTCTTGTTAATGCCACCCCGAGCATACCTGCTTTGGTACGGGTTTACAAAGTGATTCAAAAGTAGGTTCCCACCCGTACATTTCTATGGGAAATTATTGACTATCTTAGCATCGAGGTGTTGATGAGACATACAATATGAGCAAACCACTGCACACATGGAAGATAGCAGTAACCATTCCTCTATCTGTTTTAAATGCCACCCCGAGCATACCAGCTTCAGTATGGGTTAACCAAGCAATTCAAAAGTAGGTTCCCACCCATACATTCCTATGGGAAACCACCCATACATCTCTGTGGGAAATATTGACTATCTTAGCATCGAGGTGTTGATGAGACATTCAATATGAGCAAACCACTGCACACATGGAAGATAGCAGTAACCACACCTCTATCTCTTTTTAATGCCACCCCAAGTATACCTTCTTTGGCATGGGTTTACCAAGCGATTCAAATGTAGGTTCCCACCCATACATTTCTATAGGAGAATATTGAATATCTTAGCATCGAGGTGTTGATGAGACATGCAATATGAGCAAACCACTGCACACATGGAAGATAGCAGTAACCATTCCTCTATCTGTTTTAAATGCCACCCCGAGCATACCTGCTTCGGTATGGGTTAACCAACCGATTCAAAAGTAGGTTCCCACCCATACATTCCTATGGGAAACCACCCATACTTCTCTATGGAAATAATGACTATCTTAGCATCAAGGTGTTGATGAGACATGCAATATGAGCAAAATACTGCACACATGGAAGATAGCAAAAACGACTCCTCTATCTCTTTTAAATGCCACGCCGAGCATACCTGCTTCGGTATGGGTTAACCAACCGATTCAAAAGTAGGTTCCCACCAATACATTCCTATGGGAAACCACCCATACATCTCTATGGGAAATATTGACTATCTTAGCATCGAGGTGTTGATGAGACATTCAATATGAGCAAACCACTGCACACATGGAAGACAGCAGTAACCACTCCTCTATCTCTTTTTAATGCCACCCCAAGCATACCTGCTTTAGTATTTGTTTACCAAGCGAGTCAAAAGTAGGTTCCCACCCATACATTTCTATAGGAAAATATTGACTATCTTAGCATCGAGGTGTTGATGAGACATGGAATATGAGCAAACCACTGCACACATGGAAGATAGCAGTAACCATTCCTCTATCTGTTTTAAATGCCACTCCGAGCATACCTGCTTCAGTATGGGTTAACCAAGCGATTTGAAAGTAGGTTCCCACCAATACATTACTATGGGAAACCACCCATACATCTCTATGGGAAATATTGACTATCTTATCATCGAGGTGTTGATGAGACATGCAATATGAGCAAACCACTGCACACATGGAAGATAGCAGTAACCACACCTCTATCTCTTTTTAATGCCACCCCAAGCATACCTGCTTTGGCATGGGTTTACCAAGCGATTCAAAAGTAGGTTCCCACCCATACATTTCTATAGGAGAATATTGACTATCTTAGCATCGAGGTGTTGATGAGACATGCAATAAGAGCAAACCACTGCACACATGGTAGATAGCAGTAACCACTCCTCTATCTCTTGTTAATGCCACCCCGAGCATACCTGCTTTGGAGCGGGTTTACCAAGCGATTCTAATGTAGGTTCCCACCCATACATTTCTATGGGAAATTTTTGACTATCTTAGCATCGAGGTGTTGATGAGACATGCAATATGAGCAAACCACTGCACACATGGAAGATAGCAGTAACCATTCCTCTATCTGTTTTAAATGCCACCCCTAGCATACCTGCTTCGGTATGGGTTAACCAAGCGATTCAAAAGTAGGTTCCCACCCATATATTCCTATGGGAAACCACCCATACTTCTCTATGGGAAATAATGACTATCTTAGCATCCAGGAGTGGATGAGACTTGAAATATGAGCAAACCACTGCACACATGGAAGATAGCAGTAACCATTCCTCTATCTGTTTTAAATGCCACTCCGAGCATACCTGCTTCAGTATGGGTTAACCAAGCGATTTGAAAGTAGGTTCCTACCCATACATTCCTATGGGAAACCACCCATACATCTTAATGGGAAATATTGACTATCTTAGCATCGAGGTGTTGATGAAACATGCAATATGAGCAAACCACTGCACACATGGAAGATAGCAGTAACCATTCCTCTATCTGTTTTAAATGCCACTCCGAGCATACCTGCTTCAGTATGGGTTAACCAAGCGATTTGAAAGTAGGTTCCCACCCATACATTCCTATGGGAAACCACCCATACATCTCTATGGGAAATATTGACTATCTTAGCATCGAGGTGTTGATGAGACATGCAATATGAGCAAACCACTGCACACATGGTAAATTGCAGTAACCACTCCTCTATCTCTTGTTAATGCCACCCCGAGCATACCTGCTTTGGTACGGGTTTACAAAGTGATTCAAAAGTAGGTTCCCACCCATACATTTCTATGGGAAATTATTGACTATCTTAGCATCGAGGTGTTGATGAGACATACAATATGAGCAAACCACTGCACACATGGAAGATAGCAGTAACCATTCCTCTATCTGTTTTAAATGCCACCCCGAGCATACCAGCTTCAGTATGGGTTAACCAAGCAATTCAAAAGTAGGTTCCCACCCATACATTCCTATGGGAAACCACCCATACATATCTACGGGAAATATTGACTATCTTAGCATCGAGGTGTATATGAGGCATGCAATATGAGCAAACCACTGCACACATGGAAGACAGCAGTAACCACTCCTCTATCTCTTTTTAATGCCACCCCGGGCATACCTACTTTGGTAGGGGTTTACCAAGCGATTCAAAAGTAGGTTCTCACCCATACATTTCTAAGGGAAATTTTTGACTATCTTAGTATCGAGGTGTTAATGAGACATGCAATATGAGCAAACCACTGCACACATGGAAGATAGCAATAACCATTCCTCTATTTGTTTTAAATGCCACTCCAAGCATTCCTGCTTCAGTATGGGTTAACCAAGCGATTTGAAAGTAGGTTCCCACCCATACATTCCTATGGGAAACCACCCATACATCTCTATGGGAAATATTGACTATCTTAGCATCGAGGTGTTGATGAGACATGCAATATGAGCAAACCACTGCACACTTGGAAGATAGCAGTAACCATTCCTCTATCTGTTTTAAATGCCAGCCCGAGCATACCTGCTTCGGTATGGGTTAACCAAGCGATTCAAATATAGGTTCCCACCCATACATTCCTATGGGAAACCACCCATACTTCTCTATGGGAAATAATGACTATCTTAGCATCGAGGTGTGGATGAGACTTGCAATATGAGCAAACCACTGCACACATGGAAGATAGCAGTAACCATTCCTCTATCTGTTTTAAATGCCACTCCGAGCATACCTGCTTCAGTATGGGTTAACCAAGCGATTCAAAAGTAGGTTCCCACCCATACATTCCTATGGGAAACCACCCATACGTCTCTATGGGAAATATTGACTATCTTAGCAATGAGGTGTATATGAGACATGCAATGTGAGCAAACCACTGCACACATGGAAGATAGCAGTAACCATTCCTCTATCTGTTTTAAATGCCACACCGAGCATACCTTATTCGGTATGGGTTAACCAAGCGATTCTAAAGTAGGTCCCCACCCATTCATTCCTATGGGAAACCACCCATACATCTCTATGGGAAATGTTGACTATCTTAGCATCGAGGTGTTGATGAGACATGCAATATGAGCAAACCACTGCACACTTGGAAGATAGCAGTAACCACTCCTCTATCTCTTGTTAATGCCACCCATAGCATACCTGCCTTGGTATGGGTTTACTAAGCGATTCAAAAGTAGGTTCCCACCCATACATTTCTATGGGAAATTTTTGACTATCTTAGCATCGAGGTGTTGATGAGACATGCAATATGAGCAAACCACTGCACACATGGAAGATAGCAGTAACCATTCCTCTATCTGCTTTAAATGCCACCCCTAGCATACCTGTTTCGGTATGGGTTAACCAAGCGATTCAAAAGTAGGTTCCCACCCATACATTCCTATGGGAAACCACCCATACTTCTCTATGGGAAATAATGACTATCTTAGCATCCAGGAGTGGATGAGACTTGCAATATGAGCAAACCACTGCACACATGGAAGATAGCAGTAACCATTCCTCTATCTGTTTTAAATGCCACTCCGAGCATACCTGCTTCAGTATGGGTTAACCAAGCGATTTGAAAGTAGGTTCCCACCCATACATTCCTATGGGAAACCACCCATACATCTTAATGGGAAATATTGACTATATTAGCATCGAAGTGTTGATGAAACATGCAATATGAGCAAACCACTGCACACATGGAAGATAGCAGTAACCATTCCTCTATCTGTTTTAAATGCCACTCCGAGCATACCTGCTTCAGTATGGGTTAACCAAGCGATTTGAAAGTAGGTTCCCACCCATACATTCCTATGGGAAACCACCCATACATCTCTATGGGAAATATTGACTATCTTAGCATCGAGGTGTTGATGAGACATGCAATATGAGCAAACCACTGCACACATGGTAAATTGCAGTAACCACTCCTCTATCTCTTGTTAATGCCACCCCGAGCATACCTGCTTTGGTACGGGTTTACAAAGTGATTCAAAAGTAGGTTCCCACCCATACATTTCTATGGGAAATTATTGACTATCTTAGCATCGAGGTGTTGATGAGACATACAATATGAGCAAACCACTGCACACATGGAAGATAGCAGTAACCATTCCTCTATCTGTTTTAAATGCCACCCCGAGCATACCAGCTTCAGTATGGGTTAACCAAGCAATTCAAAAGTAGGTTCCCACCCATACATTCCTATGGGAAACCACCCATACATATCTACGGGAAATATTGACTATCTTAGCATCGAGGTGTATATGAGGCATGCAATATGAGCAAACCACTGCACACATGGAAGACAGCAGTAACCACTCCTCTATCTCTTTTTAATGCCACCCCGGGCATACCTACTTTGGTAGGGGTTTACCAAGCGATTCAAAAGTAGGTTCTCACCCATACATTTCTAAGGGAAATTTTTGACTATCTTAGTATCGAGGTGTTAATGAGACATGCAATATGAGCAAACCACTGCACACATGGAAGATAGCAATAACCATTCCTCTATTTGTTTTAAATGCCACTCCAAGCATTCCTGCTTCAGTATGGGTTAACCAAGCGATTTGAAAGTAGGTTCCCACCCATACATTCCTATGGGAAACCACCCATACGTCTCTATGGGAAATATTGACTATCTTAGCATCGAGGTGTTGATGAGACATGCAATATGAGCAAACCACTGCACACTTGGAAGATAGCAGTAACCATTCCTCTATCTGTTTTAAATGCCAGCCCGAGCATACCTGCTTCGGTATGGGTTAACCAAGCGATTCAAATATAGGTTCCCACCCATACATTCCTATGGGAAACCACCCATACTTCTCTATGGGAAATAATGACTATCTTAGCATCGAAGTGTGGATGAGACTTGCAATATGAGCAAACCACTGCACACATGGAAGATAGCAGTAACCATTCCTCTATCTGTTTTAAATGCCACTCCGAGCATACCTGCTTCAGTATGGGTTAACCAAGCGATTTGAAAGTAGGTTCCAACCCATACATTCCTATGGGAAACCACCCATACATCTCTATGGGAAATATTGACTATCTTAGCATCGAGGTGTTGATGAGACATGCAATATGAGCAAACCACTGCACACATGGAACATAGCAGTAACCATTCCTCCATCTGTTTTAAATGCCACCCCGAGCATACCTGCTTCAGTATGGGTTAACCAAGCGATTCAAAAGTAGGTTCCCACCCATACATTCCTATGGGAAACCACCCATACGTCTCTATGGGAAATATTGACTATCTTAGCAATGAGGTGTATATGAGACATGCAATGTGAGCAAACCACTGCACACATGGAAGATAGCAGTAACCATTCCTCTATCTGTTTTAAATGCCACACCGAGCATACCTTATTCGGTATGGGTTAACCAAGCGATTCTAAAGTAGGTCCCCACCCATTCATTCCTATGGGAAACCACCCATACATCTCTATGGGAAATGTTGACTATCTTAGCATCGAGGTGTTGATGAGACATGCAATATGAGCAAACCACTGCACACTTGGAAGATAGCAGTAACCACTCCTCTATCTCTTGTTAATGCCACCCATAGCATACCTGCCTTGGTATGGGTTTACTAAGCGATTCAAAAGTAGGTTCCCACCCATACATTTCTATGGGAAATTTTTGACTATCTTAGCATCGAGGTGTTGATGAGACATGCAATATGAGCAAACCACTGCACACATGGAAGATAGCAGTAACCATTCCTCTATCTGTTTTAAATGCCACCCCTAGCATACCTGCTTCGGTATGGGTTAACCAAGCGATTCAAAAGTAGGTTCCCACCCATACATTCCTATGGGAAACCACCCATACTTCTCTATGGGAAATAATGACTATCTTAGCATCCAGGAGTGGATGAGACTTGCAATATGAGCAAACCACTGCACACATGGAAGATAGCAGTAACCATTCCTCTATCTGTTTTAAATGCCACTCCGAGCATACCTGCTTCAGTATGGGTTAACCAAGCGATTTGAAAGTAGGTTCCCACCCATACATTCCTATGGGAAACCACCCATACATCTTAATGGGAAATATTGACTATATTAGCATCGAAGTGTTGATGAAACATGCAATATGAGCAAACCACTGCACACATGGAAGATAGCAGTAACCATTCCTCTATCTGTTTTAAATGCCACTCCGAGCATACCTGCTTCAGTATGGGTTAACCAAGCGATTTGAAAGTAGGTTCCCACCCATACATTCCTATGGGAAACCACCCATACATCTCTATGGGAAATATTGACTATCTTAGCATCGAGGTGTTGATGAGACATGCAATATGAGCAAACCACTGCACACATGGTAAATTGCAGTAACCACTCATCTATCTCTTGTTAATGCCACCCCGAGCATACCTGCTTTGGTACGGGTTTACAAAGTGATTCAAAAGTAGGTTCCCACCCATACATTTCTATGGGAAATTATTGACTATCTTAGCATCGAGGTGTTGATGAGACATACAATATGAGCAAACCACTGCACACATGGAAGATAGCAGTAACCATTCCTCTATCTGTTTTAAATGCCACCCCGAGCATACCAGCTTCAGTATGGGTTAACCAAGCAATTCAAAAGTAGGTTCCCACCCATACATTCCTATGGGAAACCACCCATACATATCTACGGGAAATATTGACTATCTTAGCATCGAGGTGTATATGAGGCATGCAATATGAGCAAACCACTGCACACATGGAAGACAGCAGTAACCACTCCTCTATCTCTTTTTAATGCCACCCCGGGCATACCTACTTTGGTAGGGGTTTACCAAGCGATTCAAAAGTAGGTTCTCACCCATACATTTCTAAGGGAAATTTTTGACTATCTTAGTATCGAGGTGTTAATGAGACATGCAATATGAGCAAACCACTGCACACATGGAAGATAGCAATAACCATTCCTCTATTTGTTTTAAATGCCACTCCAAGCATTCCTGCTTCAGTATAGGTTAACCAAGCGATTTGAAAGTAGGTTCCCACCCATACATTCCTATGGGAAACCACCCATACGTCTCTATGGGAAATATTGACTATCTTAGCATCGAGGTGTTGATGAGACATGCAATATGAGCAAACCACTGCACACTTGGAAGATAGCAATAACCATTCCTCTATCTGTTTTAAATGCCAGCCCGAGCATACCTGCTTCGGTATGGGTTAACCAAGCGATTCAAATATAGGTTCCCACCCATACATTCCTATGGGAAACCACCCATACTTCTCTATGGGAAATAATGACTATCTTAGCATCGAGGTGTGGATGAGACTTGCATTATGAGCAAACCACTGCACACATGGAAGATAGCAGTAACCATTCCTCTATCTGTTTTAAATGCCACTCCGAGCATACCTGCTTCAGTATGGGTTAACCAAGCGATTTGAAAGTAGGTTCCAACCCATACATTCCTATGGGAAACCACCCATACATCTCTATGGGAAATATTGACTATCTTAGCATCGAGGTGTTGATGAGACATGCAATATGAGCAAACCACTGCACACATGGAACATAGCAGTAACCATTCCTCCATCTGTTTTAAATGCCACCCCGAGCATACCTGCTTCAGTATGGGTTAACCAAGCGATTCAAAAGTAGGTTCCCACCCATACATTCCTATGGGAAACCACCCATACGTCTCTATGGGAAATATTGACTATCTTAGCAATGAGGTGTATATGAGACATGCAATGTGAGCAAACCACTGCACACATGGAAGATAGCAGTAACCATTCCTCTATCTGTTTTAAATGCCACACCGAGCATACCTTATTCGGTATGGGTTAACCAAGCGATTCTAAAGTAGGTCCCCACCCATTCATTCCTATGGGAAACCACCCATACATCTCTATGGGAAATGTTGACTATCTTAGCATCGAGGTGTTGATGAGACATGCAATATGAGCAAACCACTGCACACTTGGAAGATAGCAGTAACTACTCCTCTATCTCTTGTTAATGCCACCCATAGCATACCTGCCTTGGTATGGGTTTACTAAGCGATTCAAAAGTAGGTTCCCACCCATACATTTCTATGGGAAATTTTTGACTATCTTAGCATCGAGGTGTTGATGAGACATGCAATATGAGCAAACCACTGCACACATGGAAGATAGCAGTAACCATTCCTCTATCTGTTTTAAATGCCACACCGAGCATACCTTCTTCGGTATGGGTTAACCAAGCGATTCAAAAGTAGGTTCCCACCCATACATTCCTATGGTAAACCACCCATACATCTCTATGGGAAATATTGACTATCTTAGCATCGAGGTGTTGATGAGACATGCAATATGAGCAAACCACTGCACACATTGAAGATAGCAGTAACCACTCCTCTATCTCTTGTTAATGCCACCCCTAGCATACCTGCCTTGTTATGGGTTTACCAAGCGATTCAAAAGTAGGTTCCCACCCATACATTTCTATGGGAAATTTTTGACTATCTTAGCATCGAGGTGTTGATGAGACATGCAATATGTGCAAACCACTGCACACATGGAGGATAGCAGTAACCATTCCTCTATCTGTTTTAAATGCCACCCCGAGCATACCTGCTTCAGTATGGGTTAACCAAGCAATTCAAAAGTAGGTTCCTACCCATACATTCCTATGGGAAATCACCCATACATCTCTATGGGAAATGTTGACTATCTTAGCATCGAGGTGTTGATGAGACATGCAATATGAGCAAACCACTGCACACATGGAAGATAGCAGTAACCATTCCTCTATCTGTTTTGAATGACACCCCGAGCATACCTGCTTCAGTATGGGTTAACCAAGAGATTTTAAAGTAGGTTCCCACCCATACATTCCTAAGGACATATCGCACCAATTGGGCCCGTGGAACCAATTGGCCCAAAAGGCATACATAGTAAAAATCGCGATAATTGGGCCCGTGGAACCAATTGGCCCAATTGGCATCAATTCATTGGGACATATCGCACCAATTGGGCCCGTGGAACCAATTGGCCCAATTGGCATACATAGTACATATCGCGCACATTGGGCCCGTGGAACCAATTGGCCCAATTGGCATCAATAGGACATATCGCGCCAATTGGGCCGATGGAACCAATTTTCCCAATTGGCATCAATTCATTGGTACATATCGCACCAATTGGGCTCGTAGAACCAATTGGCCCAATTGGCAACAATAGGAAATATCACGCCAATTGGGCCGATGGAACCAATTGGCTTAATTGGCATGAATTGATTGGGACAAATCGCACCAATTGGGCCCGTGGAACCAATTGGCCCAATTGGCATACGTAGTACATATATATCGCGCCATTTGTGCCCGTGGAACCAATTGGCCCAATTGGCAACAATAGGACAAATCGCGCCAATTGGGCCGATGGAACCAATTGGCCCAATTGGCATCAATTCATTGGGACAAATCGCACCAATTGGGCCCGTGGAACCAATTGGCCCAATTGGCATAAATAGTACAATATCGCGCCAATTGGGACGATGGAACCAATGGGTCCAGTTGGCATCAATTCATTGGGACAAATCGCACCAATTCGGCCCGTGGAACCAATTGGCCCAATTGGCATAAATAGGAAATATCGCGCCAATTGGGCCGATAGAACCAATTGGCCCAATTGGCATCAATTCATTGGGACATATCACTCCAATTGGGCCCGTAGAACCAATTGGCCCAATTGGCATTCATAGTACATATCGCGCCAATTGGGCCCGTGGAACCAATTGGCCCAATTGGCATCAATAGGACATATCGCGCCAATTGGGCCGATGGAACCAATTGGCCCAATTGGCATCAATTCATTTGTACTTATCGCACCAATTCGGCCCGTGGAACCAACTGGCCCAATTGGGAACAATGGGAAATATCGCGCCAATTGGGTCGATGGAACCAATTGGCCCAATTGGCAACAATTCATTGGGACAAATCGCACCATTTGGGCCCGTGGAACCTTGGTGTGAAGATTGCAAATTTTCTCGCATAGAAATGTATGGGAGGGAACCACTAATGTATTTGCGTCGTACAGCCAAACCAATGAGCTGATTATAGAGTAGGCATTATTTAGAGAAAGAAAAAAGGTTACTCGTTCGTTCCATGAATACGGATCGCAACTCCACTAGGTTGTTAAATTAACACCTTGGTGTGAAGATAGCCAATTTTCTCCCATAGAAATGTATGGGAGAGAACCACTAATCTATTTGCATCGTACAGCCAAACCAATGAGCTGATTATAGAGGAGGCATTATTTAGGGTAAGATAACAGGTTACTAGTTCGTTCCATTAAAACGGATCGCAACTCCACTAGGTTGTTGAATTAACACTATGGTGGGAAGATAGCCAATTTTCTCCCATAGAAATGTATGGGAGGGAACCACTAATGTAATTGCATCGTACAGCCAAATTAATGAGCTGATTATAGAGGAGGCATTATTTAGAGAAAGAAAACAGGTTACTCGTTCGTTCCATGAATAAGGATCGCAACTACACTAGGTTGTTAAATTAACACCTTGGTGTGAAGATAGCCAATTTTCTCCCATAGAAATGTTTGGGAGGGACCCCCTAATCTAATTGCATCGTACAGCCAAACCAATGATCTGATTATAGAGGAGGCATTATTTTGAGAAAGAAAACAGGTTACTCGTTCGTTCCATGAAGTAGGATCGCAACTCCACTAGGTTGTTAAATTAACACTTTGGTGGGAAGATAGCAAATTTTCTCGCATAGAAATGTATGGGAGGGAACCACTAATGTATTTGCGTCGTACAGCCAAACCAATGTGCTGATTATAGGGGGGGCATTATTTAGAGAAAGAAAACATGTTACTCGTTCGTTCCATGAGTACGGATCACAACTCCACTAGTTTGTTAAATTAACACCTTGGTGGGGAGATAGTCAATTTTCTCCCATATAAATGAATGGGAGGGAACCACTAATCTATTTGCATCGTCCAGAGCCAAACCAATGAGCTGATTATAGAGGAGGCATTATTTTGAGAAAGAAAACAGGTTACTCGTTCGTTCCATGAATACGGCTCGCAACTCCACTAGTTTGTTAAATTAACACCTTGGTGGGAATATAGCCAATTTTCTCCCATAGAAATGTATGGGAGGGAACCACTAATCTAATTGCATCGTACAGCCAAACCAATGATTTGGTTATAGAGGCATTATTTAGAGAAAGAAAACAGGTTACTCGTTTGTTCCATGAATACGGATCACAACTCCACTAGTTTGTTAAATTAACACATTGTTGGGAGCAAATGGTCCAAACGAATTGCTCCGAATTGCTCCCGCGGGAGCAATTGGGAGCAATTGATCCAAACAAATTGCTCCAAATTGCTCCCGCGGGAGCAATTGGGAGCAATTGGTCCAAACGAATTGCTCCGAATTGCTCCCGCGGGAGCAATAGGGAGCAATTGCTCCAAACGAATTGCTCCGAATTGTACCCGAGGGAGCAATTTGGAGCAAACGAATTGCTCCGAATTGCTCCCGCGGGAGCAATTGGGAGCAATTCCTCAAAACAAATTGCTCCGAATTGCTCCCGCGGGAGCAATTAAGAGCAAATGGTCCAAACGAAATGCTCCGATTTGCTCCCGCGGGAGCAATTGGGAGTAATTGCTCCAACGAAATGCTCCGAATTGCTCCCGCGGGAGCAATTGGGAGCAATTGCTCCAAACGAATTACTCCGAATTGCTCCCGCGGGAGCAATTGGTAGCAAACGAATTGCTCCGAATTGCTCCCAAGGGAGTTATTGAGAGCAATTGCTCCAAATGAATTATTCCGATTTGCTCCCGCGGGTGCAATTGGGAGCAATTGCTCCAAACGAATTGATCCGAATTGCTCCCGCGGGAGCAAATGGCAGCAATTGGTCCAAACGAATTGCTCCGAATTACTCCCACGGGAGCAATTGAGAGCAATTGCTCCAAACGAATTGCTCCGAATCGCTCCCGCGGGAGCAATTGGCAGAAATTGTTCCAAACGAATTGCTCCGAATTGCTCCCGCGGAAGCAATTGGGAGCAATTGCTCCAGACGAATTGCTCCGAATTCCTCCGGCGGGAGCAATTGGTAGCAATTGTTCCAAACGAATTCCTCCAAATTTCTCACGCGGGAGCAATTGGGAGCAATTGCTCCAAATGTTTTGCTCCAAATAGCTCCCGCGGGAGCAATATGGAGCTATTGCTCCAAACGAATTTCTCCGAAATGCTCCAGCGGGAGTTTTGGGGAGCAATTACTCCAAACGAATTGCTCCGAATTGCTCCCGCGGGAGTAATTGGGAGCAATTGCTCCAAACGAATTGCTCCGAATTGCTCCCGCGGGAGTAATTGGGAGCAAATGGTCCAAACGAATTGCTCTGAATTGCACCCGCGGGAGCAATTGGGAGCAATTGCTCCAAACGAATTGCTCCGAATCAGGACTCAAGTATGTTGCTATATCTGACTCCTGCACGAGTCAAGTATTTCAATGTATGACTTCCGCAGGAGTCAAGTATTTTAATGTATGACTCCTGCAGGAGTCATGTATGTCATTATATATGACTCCTGCAGGAGTCTTGTATTTCCATGTATGACACCTGCAGGAATCAAGTATGTCAGTACGCATGAATCCTGCAGGAATCAAGTATGTCTATATGCATGACTCCTACAGGAGTCAAGTATTCCAATGTATGACTCCTACAGGAGTCAATATGTCAATATGTATGACTCCCGCAGGAGTCAAATATCTCCATGCATGACTCCTGCAGGAGTGAACAATCTCAATGTATGACTCCTGCAGTATATCTGTATGCATCACTCCAGCAGGAGTCAAGTATGTCACCATGAATGACTCCTGCAGGATTTAAGTATTTAAATGTATGACTCCTGCAGGAGTCAAGAATGTCAGTATGCATGACTCCTGCAGGAGTCAAGTGTCTCTTTGTATGACTCCTGCAGGAGTGAACAATCGCAATGCATGACTCCTGCAGGAGTCAAGTTGGTCACTATGCATGACTCCTGCAGGAGTCAAGTATGTCACTATGCATGACTCCTGCAGGAGTCAAGTATTTCATTGTATAACTCCTGCAGGAGTCAAATATTTCAATGAATGACGCCTGCAGGATTGAAGTATGTCAATATGTATGACTTCTGCAGGAGTCAAGTATCTCCATGCATGACTCCTACAGGAGTCAAGTATGTCAGTATATATGACACTTGCAGGAGTCAAGTATGTCACTATGCATGACTCCTGCAGGAGTCAAGTATTTCAATGTATGACTCCTGCAGGAGTCAATTATTTCAATGTATGACTCCTGCAGGAGTCAAATATGTCAACATGTCTGACTCCTGCAGGAGTCAAGTTTTTCAATATATGACTCCTGCAGTAGTCATGTATTTCAATGTATGACTCCAGCAGGAGTCAAGTATGTCACTATGCATGACTCCTGCAGGAGTCAAGTATTTCAATGTATGACTATTGCAGGAGTCAAGTATTTCAATGTATAACTCCTGCAGGAGTCAAGTATGTCAGTATGTATGACACCTTCAGGAGTCAAGTATTTCAATATATGACTCCTGCATGTGTCAAGTATTTCAATGTACGACACCTGAAGGAACCAAGTATGTCAATATGTATGACTCCTGCCGGAGTCAAGTATCTCCATGCATGAATCCTGCAAGAGTCAAGTATGTCAGTATGTATGACTCCTGCGGGAGTCAAGTATTTCAATGAATGACTCCTACTGGAGTCAAGTATTTCCATGTATGACTCCAGCAGGAATCAAGAATGTCAGTATGAATGACTCTTGCAGTAATCAAGTATGTCTGTATGTATGACTCCTGCAGGAGTGAACAATCTCCATGCATGACTCCTGCAGGAGTCAAGTATTCCTATGTATGACTCCTACAGGAGTCAATATGTCAATATGTATGACTCCCGCAGGAGTCAAGTATCTCCATGCATGACTCCTGCAGGAGTGAACAATCTCTATGTATAACTCCTGCAGTATGTCTGTATGCATCACTCCTGCAGGAGTCAAGTAGGTCACTATGAATGACTCCAGCAGGAGTCAAGTATTTAAATATATGACTCCTGCAGGAGTCAAGAATGTCAGTATGCTTGACTCCTGCAGGTGTCATGTATCTCTTTGTATGACTCCTGCAGGAGTGAACAATCTCCATGTATGACTCCTGCAGGTGTCAAGTATGTCACAATGCACGACTCCTGCAGGAGTCAAGTATTTCAATGTATAACTCCTGCAGAAGTCAAATATTTCAATGAATGACGCCTGCAAGATTAAAGTATGTCAATATGTATGACTTCTGCAGGAGTCAAGTATCTCCATGCATGAATCCTGCACGAGTCAAGTATGTCAGTATGTATGACTCCTGCAGGAGTCAAGTATATCACTATGCATGACTCCAGCAGGAGTCAAGTATTTCAATGTATGACTCCTGCAGGTGTCAAGTATTTCAATGTATGACACCTGAAGGAACCAAGTATGTCAATATGTATGACTCCTGCCGGAGTCAAGTATCTCCATGCATGAATACTGCAAGAGTCAAGTATGTCAGTATGTATGACTCCTGCAGGAGTCAAGTATGTCACTATGCATGACTCCTGCAGGAGTCAAGTATTTCAATATATGACTCCTGCAGGTGTTAAGTATTTCAATGTACGACACCTGAAGGAACCAAGTATGATAATATGTATGACTCCTGCAGGAGTCAAGTATCTCCATGCATGACTCCTGCACGAGTCAAGTATGTCAGTATGAATGACTCTTGCAGGAATCAAGTATGTCTATATGTATGACTCCTGCAGGAGTGAACAATCTCCATGCATGACTCCTGCAGGAGTCAAGTATTCCTTTGTATGACTCCTACAGGAGTCAATATGTCAATATGTATGACTCCCTCAGGAGTCAAGTATCTCCATGCATGACTCCTGCAGGAGTGAACATTCTCAATGTATGACTCCTGCAGTATGTCTGTATGCATCACTCCTGCAGGAGTCAAGTAGGTCACTATGAATGACTCCAGCAGGAGTCAAGTATTTGAATATATGACTCCTGCAGGAGTCAAGAATGTCAGTATACTTGACTCCTGCAGGTGTCAAGTATCTCTTTGTATGACTCCTGCAGGAGTGAACAATCTCCATGTATGACTCCTGCAAGTGTCAAGTATGTCACAATGCACGACTCCTGCAGGAGTCAAGTATTTCAATGTATAACTCTTGCAGAAGTCAAATATTTCAATGAATGACGCCTGCAAGATTAAAGTATGTCAATATGTATGACTTCTGCAGGAGTCAAGTATCTCCATGCATGACTCCTACAGGAGTCAAGTATGTCAGTTTATATGACTCTTGCAGGAGTCAAGTATGTCACTATGCATGACTCCTGCAGGAGTCAAGTATTTCAATGTATGATTCCTGCAGGAGTCAATTATTTCAATGTATGACTCCTGCAGGAGTCAAATATGTCAACATGTCTGACTCCTGCAGGAGTCAAGTATTTCAATATATGACTCCTGCAGTAGTCAAGTATTTCAATGTATGACTCCAGCAGGAGTCAAGTATGTCACTATGCATGACTCCTGCAGGAGTCAAGTATTTCAATGTATGACTATTGCAGGAGTCAAGTATTTCAATGTATAACTCCTGCAGGAGTCAAGTATGTCAGTATGTATGACTCCTGCAGGAGTCAAGTATTTCAATGTATGACTATTGCAGGAGTCAAGTATTTCAATGTGTGACTCCTGCAGGAGTCAATTATTTCAATGTATGACTCCTGCAGGAGTCAAATATGTCAACATGTCTGACTCCTGCAGGAGTCAAGTTTTTCAATATATGACTCCTGCAGTAGTCATGTATTTCAATGTATGACTCCAGCAGGAGTCAAGTATGTCACTATGCATGACTCCTGCAGGAGTCAAGTATTTCAATGTATGACTATTGCAGGAGTCAAGTATTTCAATGTATAACTCCTGCAGGAGTCAAGTATGTCACAATGCACGACTCCTGCAGGAGTCATGTATTTCAATGTATAACTCTTGCAGAAGTCAAATATTTCAATGAATCACGCCTGCAAGATTAAAGTATGTCAATATGTATGACTTCTGCAGGAGTCAAGTATCTCCATGCATGACTCCTACAGGAGTGAAGTATGTCAGTATATATGACACTTGCAGGAGTCAAGTATGTCACTATGCATGACTCCTGCAGGAGTCAAGTATTTCAATGTGTGACTCCTGCAGGAGTCAATTATTTCAATGTATGACTCCTGCAGGAGTCAAATATGTCAACATGTCTGACTCCTGCAGGAGTCAAGTTTTTCAATATATGACTCCTGCAGTAGTCATGTATTTCAATGTATGACTCCAGCAGGAGTCAAGTATGTCACTATGCATGACTCCTGCAGGAGTCAAGTATTTCAATGTATGACTATTGCAGGAGTCAAGTATTTCAATGTATAACTCCTGCAGGAGTCAAGTATGTCAGTATGTATGACTCCTGCGGGAGTCAAGTATTTCAATGAATGACTCCTACTGGAGTCAAGTATTTCCATGTATGACTCCAGCAGGAATCAAGAATGTCAGTATGAATGACTCTTGCAGTAATCAAGTATGTCTGTATGTATGACTCCTGCAGGAGTGAACAATCTCCATGCATGACTCCTGCAGGAGTCAAGTATTCCTATGTATGACTCCTACAGGAGTCAATATGTCAATATGTATGACTCCCGCAGGAGTCAAGTATCTCCATGCATGACTCCTGCAGGAGTGAACAATCTCTATGTATAACTCCTGCAGTATGTCTGTATGCATCACTCCTGCAGGAGTCAAGTAGGTCACTATGAATGACTCCAGCAGGAGTCAAGTATTTAAATATATGACTCCTGCAGGAGTCAAGAATGTCAGTATGTTTGACTCCTGCAGGTGTCATGTATCTCTTTGTATGACTCCTGCAGGAGTGAACAATCTCCATGTATGACTCCTGCAGGTGTCAAGTATGTCACAATGCACGACTCCTGCAGGAGTCAAGTATTTCAATGTATAACTCCTGCAGAAGTCAAATATTTCAATGAATGACGCCTGCAAGATTAAAGTATGTCAATATGTATGACTTCTGCAGGAGTCAAGTATCTCCATGCATGAATCCTGCACGAGTCAAGTATGTCAGTATGTATGACTCCTGCAGGAGTCAAGTATATCACTATGCATGACTCCAGCAGGAGTCAAGTATTTCAATGTATGACTCCTGCAGGTGTCAAGTATTTCAATGTATGACACCTGAAGGAACCAAGTATGTCAATATGTATGACTCCTGCCGGAGTCAAGTATCTCCATGCATGAATCCTGCAAGAGTCAAGTATGTCAGTATGTATGACTCCTGCAGGAGTCAAGTATGTCACTATGCATGACTCCTGCAGGAGTCAAGTATTTCAATATATGACTCCTGCAGGTGTTAAGTATTTCAATGTACGACACCTGAAGGAACCAAGTATGATAATATGTATGACTCCTGCAGGAGTCAAGTATCTCCATGCATGACTCCTGCACGAGTCAAGTATGTCAGTATGAATGACTCTTGCAGGAATCAAGTATGTCTATATGTATGACTCCTGCAGGAGTGAACAATCTCCATGCATGACTCCTGCAGGAGTCAAGTATTCCTTTGTATGACTCCTACAGGAGTCAATATGTCAATATGTATGACTCCCTCAGGAGTCAAGTATCTCCATGCATGACTCCTGCAGGAGTGAACATTCTCAATGCATGACTCCTGCAGTATGTCTGTATGCATCACTCCTGCAGGAGTCAAGTAGGTCACTATGAATGACTCCAGCAGGAGTCAAGTATTTGAATATATGACTCCTGCAGGAGTCAAGAATGTCAGTATACTTGACTCCTGCAGGTGTCAAGTATCTCTTTGTATGACTCCTGCAGGAGTGAACAATCTCCATGTATGACTCCTGCAGGTGTCAAGTATGTCACAATGCACGACTCCTGCAGGAGTCAAGTATTTCAATGTATAACTCTTGCAGAAGTCAAATATTTCAATGAATGACGCCTGCAAGATTAAAGTATGTCAATATGTATGACTTCTGCAGGAGTCAAGTATCTCCATGCATGACTCCTACAGGAGTCAAGTATGTCAGTTTATATGACTCTTGCAGGAGTCAAGTATGTCACTATGCATGACTCCTGCAGGAGTCAAGTATTTCAATGTATGACTCCTGCAGGAGTCAATTATTTCAATGTATGACTCCTGCAGGAGTCAAATATGTCAACATGTCTGACTCCTGCAGGAGTCAAGTATTTCAATATATGACTCCTGCAGTAGTCAAGTATTTCAATGTATGACTCCAGCAGGAGTCAAGTATGTCACTATGCATGACTCCTGCAGGAGTCAAGTATTTCAATGTATGACTATTGCAGGAGTCAAGTATTTCAATGTATAACTCCTGCAGGAGTCAAGTATGTCAGTATGTATGACACCTGTAGGAGTCAAGTATTTCAATATATGACTCCTGCAGGTGTCAAGTATTTCAATGTACGACACCTGAAGGAACCAAGTATGTCAATATGTATGACTCCTGCCGGAGTTAAGTATCTCCATGCATGAATCCTGCAAGAGTCAAGTATGTCAGTATGTATGACTCCTGCAGGAGTCAAGTATGTCACTATGCATGACTCCTGCAGGAGTCAAGTATTTCAATGTATGACTCCTGCAGGTGTCAAGTATTTCAATGTATGACACCTGAAGGAACCAAGTATGTCAATATGTATGACTCCTGCAGGAGTCAAGTATCTCCATGCATGACTCCTACAGGAGTCAAGTATGTCAGTATGTATGACTCCTGCAGGAGTCAAGCATGTCACAATGCTTGACTCCTGCAGGAGTCAAGTATTTCAATGTATGACTCCTGCAGGAGTCAAGTGTTTCATTGCATGACTCCAGCAGGACTCAAGTATGTTGATATATCTGACTCCTGCTGGAGTCAAGTATTTCAATGTATGACTTCTGCAGGAGTCGAGTATTTCAATGCATGACTCCTGCAGGAGTCAAGTGTTTCAATGCATGACTCCTGCAGGACTCAAGTATGTTGATATATCTGACTCGTGCTGGAGTCAAGTATTTCAATGTATGACTCCTGCAGGAGTCAAGTATGTCAATATGTATCACTCCTGCAGGAGTCAAGTATCTCCATGCATGACTCCTGCACGAGTCAAGTATGTCGGTATGTATGACTCCTGCAGGAGTCAAGTATGTCACTATGCATGATTCCTGCAGGAGTCAAGTATTTCAATGTATGACTCCTGCAGGAGTCAAGTATTTCAATGTATGACTCCTGCAGGAGTCAAGTATGTCAATATGTCTGACACCTGCAGGAGTCAAGTATTTCAATATATGACTCCTGGAGGTGTCAAGTGTTTCAATCTATGACACCTGAAGGAACCAAGTATGTCAATATGTATGAATTCTGCAGGAGTCAAGTATCTCCATGCATGACTCCTACAGGAGTCAAGTATGTCAGTATATATGACTCTTGCAGGAGTCAAGTATGTCACTCTGCATGACTCAAGTATTTGAATATATGTCTCCTGCAGGAGTCAAGTATTTCAATGTATAACTCCTGCAAGAGTCAAGTATTTCAATGTATGACTCCTGCAGGAGTCAAGTATGTCAATATGTCTGACACCTGCAGGAGTCAAGTATTTCAATATATGACTCCTGGAGGTGTCAAGTATTTCAATGTATGACACCTGAAGGAACCAAGTATGTCAATATGTATGACTTCTGCAGGAGTCAAGTATCTCAATGCATGACTCCTACAGGAGTCAAGTATGTCAGTATACATGACTCTTGCAGGAGTCAAGTATGTCACTATGCATGACTCCTGCAGGAGTCAAGTATTTCAATGTATGACTCCTGCAGGAGTCAAGTATTTCAATGTATGACTCCTGCAGGAGTCAAATATGTCAACATGTCTGACTCCTGCAGGAGTCAAGTATTTCAATATATGACTCCTGCAGGAGTCAAGTATTTCAATGTATGACTCCAGCAGGAGTCAAGTATGTCAATATGTATCACTCCTGCAGGAGTCAAGTATCTCCAAGCATGACTCCTGCAGGAGTCAAATATGTCACTATGCATGACTCCTGCAGGAGTCAAGTATTTCACTGTATGACTACTGCAGGAGTCAAGTATTTCAATGTATGACTCCTGCAGGAGTCAAGTATGTCAGTATGTCTGACACCTGCGGGAGTCAAGTATTTCAATATATGACTCCTGCAGGTGTCAAGTATTTTAATGTACGACACCTGAAGGAACCAAGTATGTCAATATGTATGACTCCGCAGGAGTCAAGTATCTCCATGCATGACTCCTACAGGAGTCAAGTACGTCAGGATATATGACTCTTGCAGGAGTCAAGTATGTCACTATGCATGACTCCTGCAGAAGTCAATTATTTCAATGTATGACTCCTGCAGGAGTCAATTATTTCAATATATGACTCCTGCAGGAGTCAAATATGTCAAGATGTCTGACTCCTGCAGGAGTCAAGTATTTCAATATATGACTCCTGCAGGAGTCAAGTATTTCAATGTATGACTCCAGCAGGAGTCAAGTATGTCAATATGTATCACTCCTGCAGGAGTCAAGTATCTCCAAGCATGACTCCTGCAGGAGTCAAGTATGTCACTATGCATGACTCCTGCAGGAGTCAAGTATTTCACTGTATGACTACTGCAGGAGACAAGTATTTCAATGTATGACTCCTGCAGGAGTCAAGTATGTCAGTATGTCTGACACATGCAGGATTCAAGTATTTCAATATGTGACTCCTGCAGGTGTCAAGTATTTCAATTTATGACACCTGAAGGAACCAAGTATGTCAATATGTATGACTCCTGCCGGAGTCAAGTATCTCCATGCATGAATCCTGCAAGAGTCAAGTATGTCAGTATGTATGACTCCTGCAGGAGTCAAGTATGTCACTATGCATGACTCCTGCAGGAGTCAAGTATTTCAATGTATGACTCCTGCAGGTGTCAAGTATTTAAATGTATGACACCTGAAGGAACCAAGTATGTCAATATGTATGACTCCTGCAGGAGTCAAATATCTCCATGCATGACTCCTACAGGAGTCAAGTATGTCAGTATGTATGACTCCTGCAGGAGTCAAGTATGTCACTATGCATGACTCCGGCAGGAGTCAAGTATTTCAATGTATGACTCCTGCAGGAGTCAAGTATTTCAATGTATGACTCCTGCAGGAGTCATGTATGTCAACATGTCTGACTCCTGCAGGAGTCAAGTATTTCAATCTATGACTCTTGCAGGAGTCAAGTATTTCAATGTATGACTCCAGCAGGAGTCAAGTATGTCAATATGTATCACTCCTGCAGGAGTCAAGTATTTCAATATATGACTCCTGCAGGTGTTAAGTATTTCAATGTACGACACCTGAAGGAACCAAGTATGATAATATGTATGACTCCTGCAGGAGTCAAGTATCTCCATGCATGACTCCTGCACGAGTCAAGTATGTCAGTATGAATGACTCTTGCAGGAATCAAGTATGTCTATATGTATGACTCCTGCAGGAGTGAACAATCTCCATGCATGACTCCTGCAGGAGTCAAGTATTCCTATGTATGACTCCTACAGGAGTCAATATGTCAATATGTATGACTCCCGCAGGAGTCAAGTATCTCCATGCATGACTCCTGCAGGAGTGAACAATCTCAATGTATGACTCCTGCAGTATGTCTGTATGCATCACTCCTGCAGGAGTCAAGTAGGTCACTATGAATGACTCCAGCAGGAGTCAAGTATTTAAATATATGACTCCTGCAGGAGTCAAGAATGTCAGTATACTTGACTCCTGCAGGTGTCAAGTATCTCTTTGTATGACTCCTGCAGGAGTGAACAATCTCCATGTATGACTCCTGCAGGTGTCAAGTATGTCATAATGCACGACTCCTGCAGGAGTCAAGTATTTCAATGTATAACTCTTGCAGAAGTCAAATATTGCAAGATTAAAGTATGTCAATATGTATGACTTCTGCAGGAGTCAAGTATCTCCATGCATGACTCCTACAGGAGTCAAGTATGTCAGTATATATGACTCTTGCAGGAGTCAAGTATGTCACTATGCATGACTCCTGCAGGAGTCAATTATTTCAATGTATGACTCCTGCAGGAGTCAAATATGTCAACATGTCTGACCCCTGCAGGAGTCAAGTATTTCAATATATGACTCCTGCAGTAGTCAAGTATTTCAATGTATGACTCCAGCAGGAGTCAAGTATGTCACTATGCATGACTCCTGCAGGAGTCAAGTATTTCAATGTATGACTATTGCAGGAGTCAAGTATTTCAATGTATAACTCCTGCAGGAGTCAAGTATGTCAGTATGTATGACACCTGCAGGAGTCAAGTATTTCAATATATGACTCCTGCAGGTATCAAGTATTTCAATGTACGACACCTGAAGGAACCAAGTATGTCAATATGTATGACTCCTGCCGGAGTCAAGTATCTCCATGCATGAATCCTGCAAGAGTCAAGTATGTCAGTATGTATGACACCTGCAGGAGTCAAGTATTTCATTGTATGACTCCGGCAGGTGTCAAGTATTTCAATGTTTGACACCTGAAGGAACCAAGTATGTCAATATGTATGACTCCTGCAGGAGTCAAGTATCTCCATGCATGACTCCTACAGGAGTCAAGTATGTCAGTATGTATGACTCCTACAGGAGTCAAGTATGTCACTATGCATGACTCCAGCAGGAGTCAAGTATTTCAAAGTATGACTCCTGCAGGTGTCAATTATTTCAATATATGACTCCTGCAGGAGTCAAGTATTTCAATGTATGACTCCAGCAGGAGTCAAGTATGTCAATATGTATCACTCCTGCAGGAGTCAAGTATCTCCATGCATGACTCCTGCAGGAGTCAAGTATGTCACTATGCATGACTCCTGCAGGAGTCAAGTATTTCAATGTATGACTACTGCAGGAGTCAAGTATTTCAATGCATAACTCCTGCAGGAGTCAAGTATGTCAGTATGTCTGTCACCTGCAGGAGTCAAGTATTTCAATATATGATTCCTGCAGGTGTCAAGTATTTCAATGTACGACACCAGAAGGAGTCAAGAATGTCAGTCTGTATTGCACCTGCAGGCGTCCAGTATCACAATGCATGACTCCTGCAGGATTCAAGGATGTCTGCAAGTATGACTCTGACAGGAGTCATGTATCTCCATATGGATCGAGTCAAGTATGTCAATATGTATTACACATGCAGGAGTCAAGTATGTCAATGTATGACTCCTGCAGGAGTCAAGTATGTCATGATGTATGACTCCTGCAGGAGTCAAGTATCTCCATGGATGACTCCTGCTGGAGTCAAGTATGTCCGTATGTATGACTCCTGCAGGAGTCAAGTATCGTTATGTATGACTTCTGCAGGAGTGAAGTATGTCATGATGCATGACATTTGCAAGAGTCGTGTATCTCTATGCATGATTCCTACAGGAGTCAAGTATGTCATAATGTAAGACTCGTGTAGGAGTCAAGTATCTCCATGTATGACTCCTGCGGGAGTCAATTATCTCCATGTATGACTCCTACAGGAGTCAAGTGTCTCCAAGGATGACACCTGCAGGAGTCAAGTATGGCAGTACGTATGACTACTGCAGGAGTCAAGTATCTCATTGTATGATTCCAGCAGGAGTGAAGTATGTACGCATGGATGTCTCCTGCATATGTCAAGTATCTCAATGCATGACACCTGCAGCAGTCATGCATGTCAATGTAAGACTCCTGCAGTAGCCAAGTATACTAAAATTGATGATTCCTGCAGGAGTCAAGTATCTCCTTCTCGGATTTCTGCAGGAGTCAAGCATGTCAGTATGCATGACTCCTGCAGGAGTCAAGTATGTCAATGAATGACTCCTGCAGGAGTGAAGTATCTCTATGCATGACTCCTGTAGGAGTTAAGTATGCCAGTATGTATAACTCCTGCAGGAGTGAAGTATGTCAATATGTATGACTCCTGCAGGAGTCAAGTATCTCCTTCTCGGATTTCTGCAGGAGTCAAGCATGTCAGTATGCATGACTCCTGCAGGAGTCAAGTATGTCAATGAATGACTCCTGCAGGAGTGAAGTATCTCTATGCATGACTCCTGTAGGAGTTAAGTATGCCAGTATGTATAACTCCTGCAGGAGTGAAGTATGTCAATATGTATGACTCCTGCAGGAGTCAATACTGACATACTTGCATGACTCCTGCAGGAGTCATGCATGCAGACATACTTGACTCCTGCAGGAATCATACACATTGATATACATGACTCCTGCAGGAGTTATACATTGAGATACATGACTCCTGCAGGAGTCATGCATACTGACATACTTGACTCTTGCAGGAGTCATACATTGAGATACATAACTCCTGCAAGACTCATACATTGAGATGCTAAACTCCTGCAGGAGTCATGCAAACTGACATACTTGACTCCTGAAGGAGTCATGCATGCTGACATACTTGACTCCTACAGCAATCGAAGATTGAGATACTTGACTCCTGCAGGAGTCATGCATACAGACATACTTGACTCCTGCTGGAGTCATGCATTCAGACATATATGACTCCTGCAGGAGTTATACATTGAGATACTTGACTCCTGCAGGAGTCATGCATTCTGACATACTTGACTCCTGCAGGAGTCATGCATACTGACATACATGACTCCTGCAGGAGTCATGTATACTGACATACTTGACTCCTGCTGGAGTCATACATTGAGATACTTTTCTCCTGCAGGAGTCATGCATACTGACATACTTGATGCCCGCAGGAGTCATACATTGAGATACTTGACTCCCGCAGGAGTCATGCATACTGACATACTTGACTCCTACATGAGTCATGCATTCTTACATACTTGACTCCTGCAGCAGTCTTGCATACTGACATACTTGACTCCTGCAGGAGTCATGCATACTAACATACTTGACTCCTGCCGGAGTCACACATTGAGATGCTAAACTCCTGCAGGAGTCATGCATACTGACATACTTGACTCCTGCAGGAGTCATGCATACTGACATACTTGACTCCTGCAGGAGTCATACATTGAGATACATGACTCCTACAGGAGTCATACATTGAGATACATGACTGCTGCAGGAGTCATACATTGAGATGCTAAACTCCTGCATGAGTCATGCATACTGACATACTTGACTCCTGCAGGAGTCATACATTGAGATACCTACAGGAGTCATACATTGAAATACTTGACTCCAGGAGAAGTCATGCATAGTGTCATACATGACTCCTGCAGGAGTCATACATTGAGATACATGACTCGTGCAGGAGTCATACATTGAGATACTTGACTCCTGCAGGAGTCATGCATACTGACATACTTGACTCCTGCAGGAGTCATGCATAGTGTCATACATGACTCCTGCAGTAGTCATTCATTACTCCAGCAGGAGTCTTACATTGAGATACTTGACTCCTACTGGAGTCATACATACTGACATACTTGACACCTGCAGGAGTCATGCATACTGACATACTTAAGACTCCTGCGGGAGTCATACATTGAGAATTAAGACTCCTGCAGGAGTCATACTTTGAGATACTTGACTCCTGCAGGAGTCATGCATACTGACTTACTTGACTCCTGCAGGAGTGATGCATACTGACATACTTGACTCCTGCTGGAGTCATACATTGAGATACTTGACTCCTACAGGAGTCATACATTGAAGTACTTGACTCCAGGAGAAGTCATGCATAGTGTCATACAAGACTCCTGCAGGAGTCATACATTGAGATACATGACTCGTGCAGGAGTCATACATTGAGATACTTGACTCCTGCAGGAGTCATGCATACTGACATACTTGACTCCTGCAGGAGTCATGCATACTGACATACATGACTCCTGCAGGAGTTATACATTGAGATACTTGACTCCTGCTGATGAACATTGAAATACTTGACTCCTGCAGGAGTCATGCATAGTGACACACTTGACTCCTGCAGGAGTCATGCATAGTGACATACTTGACTCCTGCAGGAGTCATACATTGAGATACTTGACTCCTGCAGGAGTCATGCAATACTGACATACTTGACTCCCGCATTAGTCATGCATACTGACATACTTGACTCGTGCAAGAGTCATATATTGAGATGCTTCACTCCTGTAGAAGTCATGCATACTGACATACTTGACTCCTGCAGGAGTCATGCATACTGACATACATGACTCCTGCAGGAGTCATGTATACTGACATACTTGACTCCTGCTGGAGTCATACATTGAGATACTTTTCTCCTGCAGGAGTCATGCATACTGACATACTTGATGCCCGCAGGAGTCATACATTGAGATACTTGACTCCCGCAGGAGTCATGCATACTGACATACTTGACTCCTACATGAGTCATGCATTCTTACATACTTGACTCCTGCAGCAGTCTTGCATACTGACATACTTGACTCCTGCAGGAGTCATGCATACTAACATACTTGACTCCTGCCGGAGTCACACATTGAGATGCTAAACTCCTGCAGGAGTCATGCATACTGACATACTTGACTCCTGCAGGAGTCATGCATACTGACATACTTGACTCCTGCAGGAGTCATACATTGAGATACATGACTCCTACAGGAGTCATACATTGAGATACATGACTGCTGCAGGAGTCATACATTGAGATGCTAAACTCCTGCATGAGTCATGCATACTGACATACTTGACTCCTGCAGGAGTCATACATTGAGATACCTACAGGAGTCATACATTGAAATACTTGACTCCAGGAGAAGTCATGCATAGTGTCATACATGACTCCTGCAGGAGTCATACATTGAGATACATGACTCGTGCAGGAGTCATACATTGAGATACTTGACTCCTGCAGGAGTCATGCATACTGACATACTTGACTCCTGCAGGAGTCATGCATAGTGTCATACATGACTCCTGCAGTAGTCATTCATTACTCCAGCAGGAGTCTTACATTGAGATACTTGACTCCTACTGGAGTCATACATACTGACATACTTGACACCTGCAGGAGTCATGCATACTGACATACTTAAGACTCCTGCGGGAGTCATACATTGAGAATTAAGACTCCTGCAGGAGTCATACTTTGAGATACTTGACTCCTGCAGGAGTCATGCATACTGACTTACTTGACTCCTGCAGGAGTGATGCATACTGACATACTTGACTCCTGCTGGAGTCATACATTGAGATACTTGACTCCTACAGGAGTCATACATTGAAGTACTTGACTCCAGGAGAAGTCATGCATAGTGTCATACAAGACTCCTGCAGGAGTCATACATTGAGATACATGACTCGTGCAGGAGTCATACATTGAGATACTTGACTCCTGCAGGAGTCATGCATACTGACATACTTGACTCCTGCAGGAGTCATGCATACTGACATACATGACTCCTGCAGGAGTTATACATTGAGATACTTGACTCCTGCTGATGAACATTGAAATACTTGACTCCTGCAGGAGTCATGCATAGTGACACACTTGACTCCTGCAGGAGTCATGCATAGTGACATACTTGACTCCTGCAGGAGTCATACATTGAGATACTTGACTCCTGCAGGAGTCATGCAATACTGACATACTTGACTCCCGCATTAGTCATGCATACTGACATACTTGACTCGTGCAAGAGTCATATATTGAGATGCTTCACTCCTGTAGAAGTCATGCATACTGACATACTTGACTCCTACAGGAGTCATACATAGATAAACTTGACTCCTACAGGAGTCATACATAGAGATACTTGACTCCTGCAGAAGTCATACATGCAGATACATGAATCCTGCAGGAGTCATACAGTGAGATGCATGTCTCCTGCAGGATTCATACACAGAGATACTTGACTCTTGCTGGAATCATGCATAGCTTGACTTCTGCAGGAGTCATACATTGAGATGCTTGGCTCCAGCACGAGTAATCCATAGCGATACTTGCATGACTCCTGCAGGAGTCATACACATAGAGATCAGATACATGACTCCTGCAGGTGTCATACACAGAGATCCATGACTCACGCAGGAGTAATACATAGAGATACTTGACTCCTGCAGGAGTCATACATATAGAGATACTTGAATCTTGCAGGCGTCATCCATGGAGATACATGACTCCTGTTGGAGTCATACATAGAGATACTTAACTCCTGCAAGATTCATGCATAGAGAAACTTGGCTCCTGCAGAAGTCATACATAGAGATGCATGACTCCTGCAGGAATCATAACAGGAGATATATGACTCCTGTACGAGTCATGCATATAGCTTGACTATTGCAGGCCGGGAGTCATTCATTTAGATGCTTGACTCCTGCAGGAGTCATCCATAGAGATACATGACTCCTTCAGGAGTCTTACATAGAGATACTAGATTTCTGCAGGAGTCATACATAAAGCTACATTACTCCTGCAGGTGTCATACAAATATACATGTCTCCTGCAGGAGTCATACATAGAGATACATGACTCCTGCAGGAGTCATACATAGAGATACCTGACTCCTACAAGAGCCATACATAGAGATACTTGACTCCTGCAGGAGTCACGCATAGAGATACTTGACTGCTGCAGGAGTCATGCATAGAAATACTTGACTCCTGTAGGAGTCATCCATGGTGATACTTGACTCCTGCCTTATTTATTCATAGAGACACTTGACTCCTGCTGGAGTCATGCATTGAGATTCTTGACTCCTGCAGGAGTCATACATAGAGATACTTGACTCCCGCAGGAGTCATACACACAGATACTTGACTCCTGCAGGAGTCATTCATACTGGAGTCATGCATGGAGATACTGGACTCCTGCAGGAGTCATACATCAAGATACTTGACTCCTGCTGGAGTCACGCATAGAGATACTTGACTGTTGCAGGAGTCATACATATAGAGATGCATGACTCCTGCAGGAGTCATACATAGAGATACTCGACTCCTGCCTTAGTCATACATAGAGATACTTGTCTCCTGCGGGAGTCATACATAGAGATACATGACTTCTGCAGGAGCCATACATAAAGATACTTGACTCCTGCAGAAGTCATACATAGAGATACTCGACTACTACAGTAGTTATGCATAGTGACACTTGACTACTGCAGGAGTCATACATAGAGATACTTGACTCCTGCAGGAGTTGTACATAGTGACACTTGACTACTGCAGGAGTCATACATAGAGATACTTGACTCCTGTAGTAGTCATACATAGAGATAATCGACTCCTTCCTGAGTTATGCATACAGATATATTGACTCCTGCAGAAGTCATGCATAGAGATACTTGACTCCCGCATGAGTCATATATAGAGATACATGACTCCTGCAGGAGTCATACATAGAGAAACTAGACTCCTGCAGGAGTCATTCATTGAGATACTTGACTCCTCCAGGAGCCATACATAGAGGTACCTGACTCCTGCAGAAGTCATTCATTAAGATACATGTCTCCTGCAGGAGTTATACATAGAGATACTTGACTCCTGCAGGAGTCATACATATAGAGATAATTGACTCCTACAGCAGTCATGCATCCAGATGCTTGACTACTGAAGGAGTCATACATTGAGATACGTGACTCCTGTAGGAGTCATACACAGAGATACTTTACTCAGTCATGCATTGAGATACATGACACCTGCAGGAGTCATTTATAGAGACACTCGACTCCTGCTCTAGTCATAAATAGAGATACTTGTCTCCGCTTGAGTCATACATAGAGATACATGACTTCTGCAGTAGTCATACATAAAAATACTTGACTCCTGCAGAAGTCATACATAGAGATACTCGACTCCTACAGCAGTTATACATACCACTGCAGGAGTCATACATATAGAGATTGTTGACTCCTGCCGTAGTCATACATAGAGATAATCGACTCCTGCCTGAGTTATGCATACAAATACTTGACTCCTGCGGGAGTCGTGCATAGAGATACTTGACTCCATCATGAGTCATGTATAGAGAGAGATACATGACTCCTGCAGGAGTCATACACGGAGAAACTAGACTCCTGCAGAAGTCATTCATTGAGATACATGTCTCCTGCAGGAGTTGTACATAGAGTTACTTGACTTTTGCAGGAGTCATAGATAGTGACAAGTAAATAAAAACATTCTCTAACGAGAGAGTTGTTGGTATATAGGATTGACCAATGCTGGTGTAAAAAGCATGGAAACAAGAGTGACAGAAATTTTAATTGAAATAGGCCTATATTTAGCCCATTAGTCAGGCATGCGCTGTTATATTGTGAGTGTGCTAAATATAGGCCTATTTCAATTTTCCAGTAAAATTTCTGTCACTCTTGTTTCCATGCTTTTTACATCAGAGGAGGAGGAGGAGGAGGAGGAAGAGGGGGGAGGAGGAGGAGGAGGAGGTGGAGGAGGAGGAGGAGGAGGAGGTGGTGGTGGAGGAGGAGGAGAAGAAGACGACGATGGAGAATTATTTTAGGACTGGGCACGAGAACCAGGAAATTGTTTGTTTCTCTATAACCACACCGTTTTATGACACGGTACCAACGTAGAACTGTAGATCGTTGTGCTCTCATTCCATCGCGATTTCGAGATAAGCGATCCGTTTCTCCGTTGTCCCTCCAGACGCTAGTGAAGTTTCTTAATGACATTCATCAACCGTCAATCAATCCTATATTGAACCTGCTCCCGCTGGTTCAGATACTTGCATCCTGCAGGTGTCATACATAGAGAGACTCGACTCCTGCACGAGTCGTACATAGTGACACTTGACTCCTGCAGGAGTTATACATAGAGGTACTTGACTCCTGCACGAGTCAGAAGACTGGCCTAGAAGACTGGCCTAGAAGACTGGACTAGAAGACTTATATCCCCGTACTGATATATGGAACGTTATCATTATGAAAAAATGGGTCTCTAAGAATTCTGGATTTCTTTATATAGCATAAAAACAAATCGATGTATCTTAAAGCTGTCGGGTTTCTATTTTTTTTAAACATACACACACCTTTACTATATGTGAAAATTCATTTTGGTGACTTATACTCGTGCTGGATACCGACGTTACAATTAAGGTCCGATACCCTTTATGGTTCAATACGGCCACATCTTCCGGTAGGAGACGGACGGCAAATCGTCGTTGCGTACGTAGAAGGGTCCTGTCGCTATAGTCTCGTACCCAGACCCACGTTACGTACGCATTATCGCAAAATGGTAATATTGTACATTATGCGATAATGCTCTGGGTACGAGACTATCTTGTTTTGTTCGTTTAATTATCCGTTACGGAGATATAGCTGTGCAAAGTGCGTGCACGGTTTCCTGCTCGATTCTTTGAATTAGGCATTCAATGTACGAGAGGCTTTTGGGGGGGGGGGGGGGGGGGGGGGGGGGGAGATTATTTTTACGATCAACTTTTTCCATATATGGCATTTTTGAGTCCTAAATGTTGAAAATTTATTGTGAATTTCATCTCAACCCCCTCTGTATCCGCCTCTGTAATACAAGACATAAATGAGCGGCAATGCGAGGTCGAGGGGCAGGGCCGTTAAATAAACCGGTACGGCCATTGGTGGGAGTGAGGGTGGGAGATCATGAGGGATTTAATAAATTATAGTATTAACCTAATAATTGGAAGTAGGCTAGGCTAAAACCGGTCCGGCCATGGCCGGACTGGACGCTACGGCCCTAAGGGGGTAGATTTATACGGTCGCATGAGGCCTCTCCTCATGAATGTACTACACACAGTATAGTTTACATGAGTTTGCATGTAAATGACGCAAGTGTGGTGTGTGGTTTAACCCTTTTACTTGCGGGCAATGAGCAAACGGCCGACGGCGACGAGTTGTCCACTTTTAGACCAACTGCGAGGTAAGCCTCTTCCCGCGCGCACACTACACACTGGCACTGGCAGGGGTTAATGAGTGTGGGCGGTACCGACTTTCGGTTGAAGGTCAAAGCTAGCCCAGAATAGAAAGAGTATGATGCCTCACCCTTACATGTAGGTATATTAATTCTGCTGAAACGCGCACCACTGCCGATTAAAGATGGCTCTTACCACCTAATACCTCTCTGCGAGGTGCTGGAGGGCGTGTTCAGAAATGGCCTCAAACGTACGGGACCACAGTATATGTAGACACACGATGCGCACGTTACCTTCCTTCGTGCACACGTTACCTTCCTTCGTGCACACGTTACCTTCCTTCGTGCGCACACATACTTGCACGACATACTTGCACGCACATAAGAACCCAACTCGTGGTTCGGGTTATACCCGCAGGACTACTGGTCTTGGATTGAGCCGCTGCAAGACTACTATTACAATGCCAAGTTAGCTATGCCTATACCTCACACCATCCCTCCTCCACACCAATCTCTCCTCCACACCATCCCTCCTCCCACCATCCCTCCACACCATCCCTCCACACCATCCCTCCACACCATCCCTCCTCCACACCATCCCTCCTCCACACCAATCTCTCCCCTGCACGATCTCAATAGACAAAACCCAATTCTGAGGAAAATGGTGACCGAAATAGCTGAGTCACCTATGGTAGGTTCCCAGGCCTACCCCTGGGTCACCTGGTCTGGTTTAATTGCTTCCTGGTACACTGTCCACAGTTGCACTCATTACAGGGAAGGGGGAGGTGCTTCATACGGAAGGCTCTGGTGCAAAAGGTCATCTCTGTGCCAATAGAGCACCTTGGAGGGAACAGAAAACTCACAGCTGTAAGGGCTAGAGCATTTGGGAGAGGGAGGAGGGAAGGGAGAATGAGAGGGAGGAGGGGAGGGAGGAGGGAGAGATGCATATGATCTACACTCTGTTGCCAGCTGAAAGACAGCACACACCTGGTACATCTGTTAACCCCTTTAAGCATTAACCCCTACTTGTATAGCTTTAACATTAACACTACGTGTGTAGCTTTAACATTAACCCCTACATTTATAGCTTTAATATTAACCCCTACATGTATAGCTTAAGCATTAACTCCTACACATGTATAGCTTTAGCATTAACCCCTACATGTACATTTTAAAGTTGTTATGCATTCGTAAAGTGCTTTTAAGTAACTCACCTAATCTATTACAGTACTGGTACAGTGATGATGCCATCATAGCAAATCCAGAACTGAGAGGTACTTCGTGTTCTTCAACTATTCCACCACATCTCATCCCTCCTCCTCCCCACCCTCCACCCTCCTCCCCATCCCTCCTCCCACGTTCAGAGACCCTTATGGCCCTGCTGTTTGAGCTTACAGAGTTGGATTTTAACCTTAATGTAGGCATATGCAGCTTTCTGAATGAGACATGGACCATCCCAGTAAGTGCTGGTCATGTGATATCATGTGTAACACTAGCCATGCAATTTAAGGTCTTCCAGTATTGTAAGCTGGCACCAATTAGAATACTGGATATTGAAGTTGGGTAAGTGGTGTCATGGTGACCACACCTTCTTGAAAGGGGAGGGAAGGAGGGGAATTTTTATTATTTGATGTTGTTCTTAATGATGTCTGATAACTATTAGCTCCACAAGTTAATAACTTTACATATATGATGTCACCCATACACAGCCAGATAGATCACCGAGCAATTATTGTGGAAGTGGAGAAAGGGTGTCTGGCTGAACAGGTAAGGCTTGTGTATGTGTGTGTGTGTGTGTGTGTGTGCGTGTGTGTGTGTGGTGTGTGTGTATGCATATGTGTGTGTATGTGCGTGTGTGTGTGTGCATGTGTGTGTGCATGTGTGTGTGTGTGCATGTGTATGTATGCAAGTCCTGATAGTGGCATGATGTCCATCATGGTCACATGATATCTATTTCTGGTCCCCATGACAACATGACAACCCTCAGGCAGGAGCGGAGGTGGGTGACATCCTTGATGAGATTTGTGGAGAGCCTGTTTATGATATGTCACAAGCCCGGGTGAGTGAGGGGTCTGGGGAAGAGGACATTTGGAAGGGAATGAGAAGTTGTGGTCTGGGGATGAGGAGTTATGGTCTGGTATGGGAGTGGCTTATGGTGTTTTGCACACAGCTCAGGACTGTTGTTGGTCAGAAATCTGTGGACTCAACTGACTTGACTCTGGTGAAGGTTTGAATGGGCTGGGGAAGAGGGTTCTTCATTGGGTCAGCCATGTGCCTTGCAGAGGTTCTTACAAGATGGTGCCTCATTTGACCCTCTTGACTCAAGAATCAGGAAGCTGACTAGTTCAAACAGCCATACTGAAGCCATTAACTCCTTACCACTGTTCAGTCCCTCTCCGTTTATCCAGGTGGATGGGGACCGGTGTGTATGTGTGTGTGTGTGCATGTGTGTGAGTATGACAGTACATGCTATAAGATGGCTACTTTTCATCTATCAGTATCAACTATGGGGTGTTGCATTTGTCCAAAAACGACACTCCTGCTGATGAGGTGAGCACCTGTGAGGGTGTAAGGGCACCTGGTGGTGAGGGTACAAGGGCACCTGGTGGTGAGGGTGTAGGGGCACCTGGTGGTGAGGGTATAAGGGCACCTGGTGGTGAGGGTATAAGGGCACCTGGTGGTGAGGGTATAAGGGCTCAAAGTTGTGTAAACATCACTAATGTAGAGTCCTTAAGTATGGATGACTCCAACACACACACACACACACACACACACACACACACACACACATTCAGTTAACAGAAGATCTGATTGATTCACTGGTATCTTTGACGATGGCTACAGCAAATGTTTTATGTGATAAAGATAAAGGGGACATCTCTACTATGTCTGTGCCTCTGGAGGTTGTTCTGTGCACCTGTGCCTCAAACGTGATCATTTTGAATAAGGACAAGGTTAGACCCTCCCCACTAATTAGACCCCACACTAACTAGGCCCCTCCTACTGTTAGGCCCCCCTACTTATTAGGCCCCTCCCACTTGTTAGGCCCCTCCTACTTGTTAAGCCCTTCCCACTTGTTAGGCCCCTCCTACTGGTTAGGCCCCTCCTACTGGTCAGGCCCCTCCTACTGGTTAGGCCCCTCCTACTGGTCAGGCCCCTCCTACTGGTCAGGCCCCTCCTACCTCTGTTCCCAGGTCCTGGCTCAGTACCCTTGTGCCTCTGTGTGGGGGTGTGGCAGGGGGCGGATCCACAGCTCATGCTTTGTGTTGCTGGCCAGCTCAGGACTCACTGGTGGAACAGCTCACGTTTGTGAGGCTGCATCCCCAGAACTAGCCAGTGTAGTGTGCAGACATGTTGGTAGGTGAGGAGGGCTTTAGTTTGCCCCTGCTTAACCTTTGGCCATCTCTGCTGCTACAGCTGAACAGATCAATGTGTCAAGAAGATGACATACAACTTCTTGTTATATTTTTTATATGTATGTCAACATTGCCCTGTCTGTGTGGTGCTATGTTCAAAATGTCTGCCTGACCAAATAAAAGATAACTGGCTTTTTAAATTTCAGAGTAATGATCAACTCGAAAGTCACTTTTAATTGTAATATTAACAACATTACAATGTGTAATAATACTGTGAGGTTTCAATGGCCTACCCCTTAAGCAGGCAGTCATTGCCCATAACTCCAAGGTCACCACGGGGAGATGTGGTGGTGTAGCACAGACACTTGTGTGATGTCTTCGTGGACTTATGTCGACAAGCTTATCTGAGTGTGAGTGTGGAGAAGGGTCATGGTCTCACCAGAGATCACAGCCACACCAGACCTGCAGATGTGCTCATTGCTGGGTGGGACAGGGGCAAGCCTGCAGCATTTGATATCACTGTAACATCACCTCTCTGCCCAGCCATACTAAGGAAGTCAGACGGAATGTCTGGTGCACCATCTATGGCAGCGGGGACCCGCAAGCTACTCACCAATGGTCCCAAATGTCAGGAATTAGAGTGGACATTGCTATTAAGTGATGGCTTGGTATGGATACCTCCAGAGGTTCCCTGTGTTCTCTTTGTCCTGAAGTCGCTCTTAACCCTCTTGGCCACCATGCTGTCGTATAAGCAAGGCGGAGATGCAGTGATTGGCACAACCAACTGAGGATTGAGATGTGTAGTGAGCTCACTCCTGACCACAACCACTTTTGTCCTGCTGATGTGCTTGTAGAAGGGTGGGAAAGAGGAAAGCCAGCGGCATTTGATATTGCTGTTACTTCTCCACGTTCACTCTGCCCAACCTTTCTGAGGCTAGTCATGTGGCTGGAGCAGCAGCTCTGGCTACACAAACCCGAAACCACATAGCCAATGACATAAAGTGCCATGAGTTGGATTGGACACATGTGCATTCCCATTGTCATGGAGACATACTGCAATTGGGGTCAAGAGGCAATGCAAACATTTTCACGATTGGCATCTCATCTGGCTACTGTCTCATCACAACCAAAGTCAAAAGTTATTGCTGACCTCTATGGACGTTTAACCCTAATGAGGGCCATTCTACTCAGAGCTTTCAGGCTGTTTACTTAAGTACATAGAATTATTTAATTCTGTTAGTAGTAGTTTTATTGTATAGTAGCTAGAAATATTTAAATACAGCTAGTAGAGATTATTAAAATGTTTTAATAATAACCATCTCCTATGATGGCCAACGCAGCACAACGGGCCGTAACTGGTGAAGTGGTCACACTGACGGTGGATCATGGGAGAAAAAGGGAGGTTTTCAGGTTTTTCAAGACCACCAAAGTGTGTGACGCTCTAAGTGAAGTGGTAGCGACATTTAACCTGCGTGATGACCCACTCGCGCTATCGCTGCTCCACTGTGGTCGCGTCATGAAAGAAGACGCGACTATTGGCGTAAGCCCTTTCCACTCAGCCTTTGCGTCATATATGCTCTGACGATTGTCGGTTATTAGAGCTTCGACGGCACGACTGTAGTGCAGCTTGTGAGTAAGACGAACGTGCCCGTAAAGACGGCCGTCGTGGAGGGTTTGCAAGACCACGACAAGTACTTCGGCTACTGCAGTACTTGCAAAGTTCTAGTGAACGCGCGGCCAATCGTCAGCCATTGTCCAGTAAAAGAGGTAATTAAAAATGATAGTCCTTAATTGTGACCCATGCCCATGACCACGCACACAGGGGGAGAACTTCGTGTTTAGCAGCACGGCTATACCTGACTACCACTCAGACGTTATTGATCTTTCGGGCAAGTGTCTTTCCTGCAAAATGGACGGCTGCAAGGTGAGGTTACCTCTTATTGGCCTCTTGATAGAGTACTAACATTAGGGTTTGGTCCTGTGAACAGGCCAAGGTAACTTTTCAATGTATGTCATGTAGAGCCAGAGATATTATCTTCTTGAGGCTAGTCAGAAAGAACACTCCACAGATTCCTTGTATTAACTGCGAACAAAAAGCGTATGTTATCATATATCCATTGTACAGTTCTGTTTAACTCTGTATAACTCTGTATAACTCTGTATATGCTGATGTGAGTGGCAGATCCAGCAAACGGGGGTGGGTGGGTGGGTGAGTGGTGGTGTATGGGTGAGTGGATGGATGGATGGATGTTCTCCTGATAGCTTCACAACTTAGAGCTATAGGGCTTCTGTGATTTTGTACTAGCCACACTCCTTACCAATACGTAGTATCCTGCTAGTACACTACTAGTATACTGCTTGTACACTACTAGTATACTGCTTGTACACTACCAGTAATACTACTATATAATCAGACTTCTATTTTACAGTGAAGAAGTATTTGTGTTCCCTTGTCCTCATCTCCACTGCATGTGTGTGTCATGCTTTGGGAATTACTGCCAAGTGATGTTGAGGTCTGATCTGTTCCGCACATTTAAAGACGTTGGGTACTCTGTCAGCTGTCCTGTGCAAGGTGAGAGACACACCCCCTGTTTACCTGTTTTAATAGGCATATGGTGGAGGTGGTGGGGTGTGGTGTGGTGGTGGGGTGTGTTGGTGGGGCGTGGTGGTGGGGTGTGTTGGTGGGGCGTGTTGGTGGGGTGTGTGGTGGGGTGTGTGGTGTGATGGTGGGTGTGGTGTGATGGTGTGGTGTGGTGGTGGGGTGGGGTGTGATGGTGGGGTCTACCCAGCCAACCATTTTCATACCAACGCTGTGTGATCTCCAGATGTCCAGTGTATGGAGTCCCCAGTCCTTGATCCCCACCACTTCCGTCTGGTGGCTAAGGGTGGATCATTTGTAAGCTCCTCCCCTCCCAGTGATGCAATGCTTACCAGCGCTCTTTATAATGCCCACCCATGGGGCCATTGCAGTACTCTGACTACAAGGACAAATCAGCGTCTCATTTGGACCTACCAGACAGCAGCATCTTGTGTGAGTGTAAGAATGAGATAGACATGTCTCCTGTGAGGGAGGAACCACCAGATCCAGTTGTGCAGGAGAGTGTAGCAGGGATTGGATGGCTCGTGATGATCTGGAGGAGGATCACTTCTTCCGTCCAGGCTCCACCCATTCCAAGGAGCAGAGGACGAGTGTCATGTGTGAAATGTCATGTGAGTGTCATGTGATGTCAGGCATGTCATGTGAGTGTCATGTGATGTCAGGCATGTCATGTGAGTGTCATGTGATGTCAGGCATGTCATGTGAGTGTCACCCATGTCATGAGAGTGTCATGTGATGTCAGGCATGTCATGTGAGTGTCATGTGATGTCAGGCATGTCATATGGGGTGTGTCATATTTGGATATCATTTGATCCATTGCATTGTACTAGAAAATTTATTGCTGTCGGTGCAAAATGGGTTGGCATGATGGAGAGTGCAGACCTGTCACTGAAGAGAAAAAGGAACAAAATGTGGTGTGTGGGCATGTGTGAGGTGTGGTGTGTGATATGTGTTTGTGTATGTATGGTATGTGCATATGTGTGGTGTGTGTGCATGGTGAGGTGTGGTGTGTGTGCACGTGTGATGTGTGTTTGTATGTATGGTATTTGCATATGTGTGGTGTGTATGCATGTGTGAGGTGTGGTGTGTGTGTGTGGTGTGTGTACATGTGTGGTGTGGTGTTGTGCATGTTCATGTGATCATGTTACCTGTTTCTGCCTAACAGTTTAGTATTAAACCTGCCAATGCTAAGAAGGGGAGGTGGACTCCATCATGAGTGGTGGGTGTGGCATTGATGTTTGACCTGTTCTCAATGAAACTGAACGTTTGTTTTGAGCACTTTCATCACACTGTGATGTAATTTCACTTCTTTTTTTTTTTTGTACATGACTTTGTGGTGGACCAGAGTGAAAAATTAAACACCTGTAATGTTATGATAGGAGACCATTGGCCCAGTTTATATGCGCTAAGTGTAGGGGCTTTGCGCTAATCAAAATTGAATCTCAAACACTTTTTTGTTAAAATAATACGTAAATGACGTAAGCAAATGAGCTCGTGCATCGGGGGAAGTCCCCCGCTCTGACGCTCTTGAAATGGCCGCTGAAGAAACGATATCGATTGATGTAAGGTATCCAGCAGGCGGGAAAAAAAAGATATTCCAATTTCCCAGGCACTTGCAAGTGCGAGATGCGTTGGTTCCGATTGGAGAGCACTTTGGCGTGTCTCCTCCATTGTCTCTCTACCTGTTGTACCTGGGCGTCGAGATAGCCGAGAGTTCAGTCCTTCAGGTAAAACACAGCTGCAAGAAGCATATTGCAACGATCACCATTTTCTAACCACGCAGGATGTTTTTCCGAGCGATCGTATCGAGCAAGTGTGGCTTCACAGAAGAGACCCTTCGGTACAACGTCGCCAAGGCAGCACGATCATAGGTATGATATCATTGGTAGGAAGCACTGTTCGATCATTGGTAGGAAGCACTGTACGATCATTGGTGGAAGCATGAAATTAATTGCCTGGGAGTGGAATTTCTATTCATTAAAACGCTCGCGTATGTAATAAACCCAGTGCCCTTATTACTTTATGATTTCATAGAGGATCATTGCGGGAAAACTGCCCAGAAGGATGGATATTGTCCCATTTATTTTTAAAAAAGTAGAGTTAGCAAATTATTTGTCCTACTTAATGAAAACTGAAGGTTAAAAGCCATGTGACCTTTACACACATTTGCAGACCTGAAGAAGCGTTACTACGGATACTGTAAGACTTGCAAAGCTTGCACTGTTGCTAGACCGATATTCATGCACTGTCGTGATGAGGTCAGCCTTAAAAGGGTTAAATGTGATTATTCAGTTGTAAGTTTGCTTTCAGGATGGTAAGTTCAGATTGAAAAGACCAGAAACCGTAGACCTCCACATGGACGACATACCACCAGATTACCTAGTCGGAGAGTGTCTGGTTTGCAAGGACGTTGATGTCACGGTACATGTGAATTACATCGTATTTCTAGTTCTCAACACACCTCTCCCTCCTCTGTTAGGCCACAGTGACCTATACGTGTGCCGAGGAAGGTAGCAAAGTTGCTGTGCTCAAGTCAGTGAGGTGGAATGGCGCTAAAATGGTCCCATGCATGATGTGTGAGCAAGTCAAGTGAGTGTAGCCTTCTGTTATGTGTACCCCTGTGTGTGTGTGTGTGTGTGTGTGTGTGTGTAGCCTTCTGTTATGTGCGTGTATATGTGTGTGTGTGTGTGTGTGTGTGTGTGTCCCTTTGGGTTCACCACATATTACTATTAGTGGAGCTAATATCAGGGCTCTTATATGTACATAGTTATTGAAAATGTAAATCGCATAATAGTTAGCCTAGTTAGTACCTGTATGTCAGAATGTTCCTTTATGTTGGCTTAGGGATAGGATCTTTGTGTTTTCCTGCTCAAGCCGACATACTCTCTGTTTGGACTGCTTCTCAAGGTATTGTCAGGTCATGCTTGGCTCTGACAAGTTCAGTACCTTTGGTGATAGTGGGTTCTCTGTGTGCTGCCCAGGCCCAGGTGAGGGGGAGGAGGGGGAGGAGGGGAAGGGAGAAAAATGAAAGAGAACACTAGAGAAAAGTGAGGGGAATTAGGAGGGGATGGACAGAGGGGAGATAAATAAATTTGTCTCCTTTGACAGATGAAAGCTGTTCTTTTACTCCTGTTGAAGACCAACACCATTTTAAAATGGTTGACAAAGGTGGTGCCTTTGTAAGCAACATCAGGATATGTATCTCACATTGACTACCTTCTCACCTGTACACCCACCTTTTCACCTGCACATCAAACCTCATCCTACATGCACCTGCTCACCCACACCTCATCCACACCTCATCCACACCACATCCACACCTCACCCACACCTCATCCACACCTCATCCACACCTCACCTCATCCACACCTCATCCGCACCTCATCCCTACATTCATACACTGTACACTTAATAGCATGTCCATGCCCATGATAAGGTGGTATGGTAAGGATAACAGGGCTGATGGTGTGATGATGAGGTGGTATGGTAAGGGTAATAGCGCTGATGGTGTGATGATGAGGTGTGGTAAGGGTAACTTGACTGATGGTGTGATGATGAGGTGGTATGGTAAGGGTAACAGGGCTGATGGTGAGGAGGTGGTCTGGTAAGGCTAACAGGGCTGATGGTGTGATGAGGAGGTGGTGTGGTAAGGCTAACAGGGCTGATGGTGTGATGAGGAGGTATGGTAGGGGTAACTTGACTGATGGTGTGATGATGAGGTGGTATGGTAAGGGTAACAGGGCTGATGGTGAGGAGGTGGTCTGGTAAGGGTAACAGGGCTGATGGTGTGATGAGGAGGTGCTGTGGTAAGGGTAACTTGACTGATGTGTGATGAAGAGGTGATGAGGAGGTGGTATGGTAAGGGTAACTGGACTGATGGTGTGATGAGGAGGTGGTATGGTAAGGGTAATAGGGCTGATGGTGTGATGAGGATGATGAGGTGCCACAGGACTGGGGACTAGTATGACGTAAATTCTTGACCTTTTTAATCATTTTAATTATTTATTTTTTAGTACGACAAATTCATAGCAGAATCAGCAAAACCATCCAACCTTGTCCCTCAAGGGAACAACATCATGTGTGTTGGGTGTATGAAGGAAATCCATCTGTCTTCTGAAGCCAATGCTGCCAGGGCCACCCCCGCCCCACAGGTGCAGGGGGCAGGCTTTTCATTGCGCCTCACAAAGATAGTAACAAGACCTGTCACTGCTTCAATGGTGGCGAGGTCAAAGGTCACATGCCCTAGCTGCAGGGTATGTGTGTGCGTACTCTTCTCTGCAACGCAAAGTGATGTATGTATTGTTTATTTTTTGAGCAGGCTGGGTACTGTGCCAACTGTAAGAAAGCCTGGCATGAGGGGGTGTGTCCAGACCCTCCCCCACAGGAGCGGCCGCACATACGAGTAAGGTCCCCCCAACAACCTGTGTTTCCACTTGTGTTGATGTTTTTATTTTATTTTAATGTCTCACAGTTCAAGATCTCTTCTGCTATGGCTGCCAAGTCATGTTGGCATGGGAACTGACATGACCTTTTGGTGTTGATGAGGATAGTTGTCTGTTGTAGTGGTTAAGCATGGAAGTTGTTAATGCCTGTATACGTGCGCTGTGAACATGTGAACATTGTTACGAGGTGTGGATTGGGACAATCAACAGCTGCACTCCACACGGGGGGGGGGGGGGGGGGGGGGGGGGGGGTATAACATCAGAGATAATATATCTATTTTATATTATCTCTGATAACATCACGTTATGGAGCAACAGAACATTTTGTATAACTCACTACTAGCATAATTTGATATGGTCATCGTATCGTGTAAAACTATTTGTGCGCTCATCCCAACTAGTATAAAACCTAGCTGACCTATTTTATCACTAAGTTGTTCAGTTGCCATGTCTTGTTATGTAACCTTTTCCTTGTAGTACATATGCACAACATGAAGAGTTAATTAAACTCCCCAACGTGTGTTTGTTTATATAGCGACGAACAAGCCCAAACGAATTGCCACGTCAACATCTGGTTAGGTTTAAGTATCAAACTCTATTATTGAAAATAATGATCTAATAATAGTTTAATGCAGTGCTTCAAATAGAATCAAAATGAATCTTTATGTGCAATGCAGAACGTGCTTGATAAATACTTCTTTAATATTGAGAAGGCAGCTGTCCACTGCGAGGATCTGGGGTATGCTGTAAGGCGGTTCAGATGCATACACAAGGCCATTAAGGCGGTTCAGATGCATGCACACGGCCAGCTGGGGTATGCTGTAGGGCGGTTCAGATGCACACACGAGGACACATCATGTAGTGGGATAACTATTGTGTATGGCATTGGTTTTATTGACAACGCGCGCTGACGTGGCTTCTCTTTTCTCTTAAGGTAGAAAGCGATTCTATAAGCATGCACTTGCCGTCAAAACAGAAGGTAAGAACTTTGCTGTCAGTCCTCACAATTCCTCTTTCTCTCCCGAAGATGGCTATAATGTTTGCCTGGACCATCGCCATCTTCGTACGCCTTTGAGGAAGCCGTTTTTGGTCCCCACAGAGGGACTGGCAGTGGCTGTGGCCCAAGAGTGGGGGGCACAGAGAACCATTATCCAGCAGCCATTAATGCACTTGGTAATGGAATGGGCGGGGCAGAGGAGTAATGCATCTCATAATGGACTGGGGAGGAGGGTATGCTTCTTATAGCGTCTGTTGCATGGGGTTGGGGAGGAGGGAGAATGATGTTAACTTTTGCTTCTTTCAGACAGCCTTATGCAATACAGTTATTGACTGTCCGACTAACAGATCAAGGGATGAAGTGATGGCTCACATACTTACTAGCTTGCCTACTGACACACTGTGGTAGGTAACCCATGTGCCATGCCTCCTGACCACGTTCATCTAATGACTGGTAAAGCTATCGTGCCAGTGAGCCAGAGGACCTAGTGCTGATGCAGCAAAAAGAGTGGGACCCAATCCTGGAATGGTTCAATCAGAGGTGAGGTGAGGAGGAGGAGAAAGGGAGGAGGGGGGGGAGGAGGAGAGGGTCTTAGCAGATTTCAGGACTAGTGCATTTGAGATAGTACTAAATGGGAAATGCTTGAGAGAGGCCATTGGGTAAACTTCACCATTTTAAATCATCCTCATCCTACAGGTTCAGTCTTTCTCTCTCCTCTACGACCAGTTTATTCCAGCTCTCAGCCATCGATGTTGATTTACAGTCCCTTGTGAGGTACCTCTCCCAGCTAACCCCCTGGGCCCTCACAGGTAATGGGGCCTCATGTTATTAATGATCATTGATTGTACGTCAAACTTGTAATTTTGTCTGTATGTACATGTATAACATGAGTGTCAAAGGCTCATAGCTTTTCATGTGGTGCTAGCTGTGGTGTCAAAGGCTCATAGCCTTTCATATGGTGTTACCTGTGGGTGTCAAAGGCTCATAGCTTTTCATATGGTGCTAGCTGTGGGTGTCAAAGGCTCATAGCCTTTCATATGGTGCTAGCTGTGGGTGTCAAAGGCTCATAGCCTTTCATATGGTGCTAGCTGTGGGTGTCAAAGGCTCATAGCCTTTCATATGGTGCTAGCTGTGGGTGTCAAAGGCTCATAGCCTTTCATATGGTGCTAGCTGTGAATGTCAAAGGCTCAAACTTTCGTTTGGTGCTAGCTGTGGGTGTCAAAGGCTCAGCCTTTCATATGGTGCTAGCTGTGAGTGTCAAAGGCTCATAGCCTTTCATATGGTGCTAGCCGTGAGTGTCAAAGGCTCATAGCCTTTCATATGGTGCTAGCTGTGGGTGTCAAAGGCTCATAGCCTTTCATATGGTGTGGGTCATAGCCTTTCATATGGTGCTAGCAAAGGCTCATAGCTTTGTTTTGGCCCACAGGTTTGGAGCATTGTGTTGACTCCTCAAAATCTGTGGTACTGAGTGTGGCCTTGTTTGAGGGACGGCTGGATGCTGAGGAAGCCACTAACTTAGCCCTTCTGGAGACTAGACATCAGGTACTGGACCATTTTTGTTTGGGGGTATAGAAACCATGTGTAAATGTGTTTGTGTGTGTGGGGTGTGTGGGAGGGTATGGCATGTGTTATGTGTGTGTGGGAGGGTATATGTGTGCATGTAGTATGTGAAAATGAACATCTGTGTGGCATCTAAACACGATTTTAACCCCTTCAGACTCAGCGCTGGGGTACTGTAGAATGGCAGCATGACATAGAAGCTCAAGATATGAAGTCAAGATTGTCAGCCTCATTGCTTGTAGCATCACTTTCTCAGTGTTCTTAACAATGCATCTCAACATTACCTCAGCTGGTTTATCAGTAGTACCTTGGGATAACTATTAATAATTAAATAACTATCATTGCCTTGGTGCAGTGGATTATCATCACTACTGCCCATATATGGAGGGACATCACAACTGCACACACATGATACCACAACCAAATAGTTAAGTTGTATGAAGTGACCATAACTTGTGTGCCACATGCAAGTACCCAACGTGTGAATGCAGGAGTGACAAAACAGGTGTCAACATTACAACCACAGAGGAGAACAACAACACACACATACACACACACATACAAACATGTATCTAGACTGGTAAAAAAAAAGTTTGGGAGTAGGCAAAGAGATATGGAAGTAGTGGGACAAGGAGAGAATGATATAGGCATGGACTGAGTGAGGGGGAAGGAGTGGAAATGGCAGTAATTGGCAAGGAAAAAGAAATTATAGGGGAACACACTAAGGCTCCTCTTTTGGCTCATAGTAGCCTTGTGCAGTGTCTACCAGAGACTCAACCTGAACCTCATCCTTAGCAAAGTCCTCCAAGTACCGATGCAGGTGGGCAGGCAAGGGTAACGTGTGAATACGATCGACAGTCTGACAGCATTGTGTGATCTTGTAGCGGCAGATATGCTGCAACGATGGTACCTCCTTCCAAATAGGATGCCTCAACGCCACAGCCAACTTTCCTATATCGGGCAGCATTATGTAAAACTTCCTCTTCTCGTCTTCAAGGTAGTAGTTTATCAAGTCAACAACGGACATAAATGAAGGGCAATCCTCTTGATGGCACGAGTCCAACTTAAACTGCCCTCGACTGTACGCAACACGGACACTCACAACAATGTTCCTCGTTTTCAAGGAAAGGGTGAACAGATGAAATGTATCGTTACTATCCCGCAAGATAAAAGAACCATTTCGGGCATTTCTGAGGATATCATTGGCTTTGAGTGAAGGAAGGTCTCCCCAGTACCAGCCACACATCTTTAGTCTCTTGAGGATATTGGAGAGCGACACACGATTTACAGTATCGGCACTGGACATAACCACAGGTCTCTGACATAACAGAACCCCTAATGACAACGACGCCACACTTTAGTTTCGTATCCAGAGTTGTTCTGGGTACCACGATGCGTTTACAGTACACTCGTCAGCTGGGGCATACCTTGTGTGCCTTTTAGAAGTTACTACGTACGCCCCTTTCAACCCAGAAATAACTATGGCGCTACAATTAGAGTATACTAGCAGAGGCGTGGTGAATTAATAAACACATGGATTTTAGGCATCTATTTCGTTACGACTTTGCAAGTATCGGAAAGGCTGTGGTACTGCTAGGTATCGTGACTTGCTTTTACCAGCTGTACAGAAGATGGAAACGAATGAGAGCCATTAAGAAGCTTGCAGGCAAAGTGATACTTATAACTGGGGCCAGTTCGGGTTTAGGCGAAGGTATGAATGCAGAACCTTATCTTACGTAGTAACTGTACCGACCCACTTAGCGTTATGCCGGGTGTTTCACAGCGTGGGCGCCAAGCTGATACTAGCATCGCGCAGTGCACAACAGCTGGAAAGACTCAAGTTTCAGCTTGAGAACGAGCGAGCCCATGGTCAGGTAGGAACTGAAATGCCTGCGCGAGGAAATGCTATTTAACTATGCGCTGTTCCATTTCAGTCAGATGGCACTAAACGCTATAACCCCCAAGTTCTACCTCTGGATCTCTGCGACCCTTCCCTCGCTGAGCAAGCGGACAGAGCGACTCAACTGTTTGGCCGCATCGACATACTTATCAATAATGCTGGAATAAGCTCTCGCGGAGGTGTCGTTGAGACACACATCGACGTTGATAGAAAGCTTATGGAGGTCAATTTCTTTGGTCCCGTGACGTTGACGAAAGGTAAGCACGACTAGGCGCAACGCGCGTTGGTGATGGACCTCGTTCCCTTTACGTAGCCATACTGCCACATATGCTGGCACAGAAGGAAGGACACATAGTTGTCATAAGTAGCCTACAGGGCAAGTTGGGCCTCCCTATGAGGTCATCATGTAAGCTTAGATGCGTGCCGTCAGCTATTAACCCCTTTACATCCCTCTTCCCTACAAGACTCTGCGTCCAAGCACGCTCTCCATGGCTACTTTGACTCGATGAGAACAGAGGTGGCGCCTAGAGGCGTGAATGTCTCCATGATCTGTCCAGGCTACATTACCACACAGCTGTCAGTGAATGCGTTGCGTGGAGACGGAACCAAACATGGAGGTCCTCCAAAGGCCATTTGAGCCTGCATAAGTGTGCTGGCTATATGTTGGCCCAGCATATCACACAGGGTTGTTACTATTGAGGTTTGGGGATTTAGGCTCAACTTTTCACCCTTCATCTGAATCCAGGCTTGAATTGCACACATCTAGCTACCCAGGTGTTTGACTTTGGCAGTGTTGCATTGATCCTATTAGTCCCTCCACTAATGTGATCCCTTTAGTCCCTCCGCTAATGTGTGATGCCTAGGGCCATTAATGTGATCCCTTTAGTCCCTAGGGCCATTAATGTGATCCCTTTAGTCCACAGGGCCATTAGTCCCTCCACTAATGTGATCCCTTTAGTCCCTAGGGCCATTAATGTGATCCCTTTAGTCCTTCCACTAATGTGTGATGCCTAGGGCCATTAGTCCCTCCACTAATGTGATCCCTTTAGTCCCTAGGGCCATTAATGTCATCCCTTTAGTCCCTAGGGCCATTAATGTCATCCCTCTAATGTGATTTACTTGACCCCCACAGTGACAGATGTGACAACCTCTCATGGCATGAGTCCTGACTACGTCGCTGAGCAGATCCTCGAAGCCGTCGCCCTGAAGCAGAGAGAACTAATAATAGCCAGTCCACTCCACCACGTAGCACTCTACCTAGCCATCCTGGTACCAAACCTTCTGGATCGCATCTTGCAACGCAGGAATGCATGATATTTCACCCCTTGAGCAATAGATATCACGTGACCATGTCCACACAAAAAAAATGGCCAAGTTGCAATGTGTGATACATGGTGTTTAACAGTACCACACATAAATTTGCATTGCAATTGTAGTTGAATCCCTATGTGACAGTGATATCTTCTTGTGGCAAACAGACATAGATGGGGAAGTTAGGGTGCCGTACGTGTTACTATGCTCTGTACCGCAGGTAGGTGTAACACTGCCATCCAAAATATGCCACAACAGCAACTGCAAGGGTGTTATGGAGTATCTTTCTGTACTTATCGTTCCTTTGGATAAGGACCACAGGTGAATGGCATCGCAGCTCATGGGTTGGTATGCTAGGTAGCTCCGCACCGTGGTAGTCTACTTGGTACTTACAGCACGGATCAAACTGCCAAGACAAATCGTACAGGCCTGCACAGCACACTGCAAACACTCCGAGCGGGATAGAGGTGAATTTATTGACAGAGTGCGGAAGAAATGGTGCGGAGACCAGTGTCCCGATGCTGCAGATAACCGCTGACTTATGAAGGAAGTTTCCAACCTGGATCCATCTGACAGTCTCATTACCAAGCTCTTGAGGCTCAACAACTATAATCGGATATGCATGCTCAAGGGCCAACTCCAGATCACATTCGACAACCTCTTTTGCGTTTGGCTCCTGTGATTCGCGGATTATACAATACTCTCTCGCCTGCGTCCTTGAGGTTAGAAAGGAAGAGGCGGGGTATTTAGCAACTAGAGATATAAAATCATTTATCTAGGTGCTGCCTATGCCCCACCCATAGGATTAGATTGCACATTCACCTGTTCGACTCTGGAGTGGCCATGTTGTCTACCCGCCCTGGAGCTCACGTGACATATCACAAGACCTTGTATTAGTTATAAGTGTATTTGCGGTGTGCAAATTATGGCGTTTTTATTTGGTGGCGGAGCGTTTACCACTCCTGTAGGGCAGCTGGTTGGTAAGCAATAAATTCTGCGCTCCTAAGCGCGTGTATTTCCTTGGAGCTATAGCTACCATTATATTGTAGAGAGGGCTACCGATAACTCCGCTTCAGCGGGTGATTTGCCTCTTCATCTGGAGATATGTGACCAGATAAACAACACAGATAACGGGTAGGGTGTCGTAGTCGTGCCTCGCACGTTCACACGGGTGTGTCGTTGATACAGGCCCAAAGATGCAGTGACTGCAATTAGGAAGCGATTTACCGGAAGCGCCAAGAACTTTCACATAATCAACCTAACACTGACGGTTAGTGAACAGCCGGCTTGCCAACGTACCTATTAATGTGAGCGCCTGTTTACCGTTAGGTGTTAGAAACGTGCGTCAAGAACTGTGGAATTCGCTTCCACACCAAAATAGCGCAAAAGGATTTCTTGCAGGATTTAATCAGAGTTATAAACCCCAAGGCAAGTCTTTATGTGTATAACAATTTGGAAGTTACTGGGTGGCGTCTGTAGAACTCCCCACCAGAGATAGTGAGGGACCGTATCCTGGGGCTTATCCAATATTGGGCTGAGGCCTTCAAGTCAAAACCTCAGCTGGCAGCTGTCCAGGAATTGTACCAGCAACTGAAGAGTGAAGGTGTGTATTTGTGGAGGAGGATGGTGTATGGTGAGGGTGTGTACATACATGGTATGTAGATGTGTGTTGTCAAGTACAATTGAGTGGTTAGTTGTGGTTTAACAGTTTGTCAGGTGTGTGTTCCTTGTCTTAGTTATTAAGAGTACAGCAGTAATTAATTGTAATGTTAATTATTAAATCAGCACGCATAAAAGCAATGAACACATAAAGATGTTTGAAAACTGCCCCGCCCTCTGACCACACCCTCTATGCATGCACCTCGTCTCTAGGTACTGAATTCCCTCCAATCGACCTGGACGCAATGGCTCCTGTTGAAACACCAGACAGGGTAGGGTAGAGAGAGAGGGTAGGAGGGTAGGGTAGAGAGAGAAGAGGGTCTACAGGGTAGGTGGGTAGGGTAGAGAGAAAAGGGTCTACAGGGTAGGAGGGTAGGTAGAGAGAGAGGTCATGATGGCATTTCTTATGTGTTAATATTACTTGGGGGGTGGGGCCTTGCACCTTACAGGGCAGAGGTATGCTGACGCTCACAGCACCTTCAGGGGCCCCTGAGGGGTCTGTCACAGCTCCTCAGCAACCCCCTCAGCAACCCCCACAGGCCTCACGACGACATAGGTCTGGGCGAGGCCCTGCGGGTCCCCTTCAGCCAGAGCAGGTGGCAAAGCTTCTCTCTGAGCTGGATGTCGTGCGTCGTAACATGGACCTCATGAATGAGATAATGGTGGAGAATGAACCAGGGAAGGAGAGCAGAGATGACGCACTGCTGCTTGAGGTGATTCTTTCCCCAAATCGCTGTCCATTTTATTCTCATGTGATGGACAATTAGTAGTATGCCTGAGGGCCTTGTGACATAGGGATAGGGCATGTGTGCCCCCTCCTCCTGAGGGCCTTGTGACATAGGGATAGGGCATGTGTGCCCCCTCCTCCTGAGGGCCTTGTGACATAGGGATAGGGCATGTGTGCCCCCTCCTCCTGAGGGCCTTGCGACATAGGGATAGGGCATGTGTGCCCCCTCCTCCTGAGGGCCTTGTGACATAAGAGATAGGGCATGTGTGCCCCCTCCTCCTCTTTATACTTTGTGTATTCCCAACAGGAGCTGAACAAGGTGGTGCATAACATGCAGCTGCGTGTAAGTGACCTGATTGGTCGGGTTGCTGACGAGATCGTACTGGAAGCTTTATTGATGATGAATGATGAGCTAAACTCTGTGTTCATGAGATACGAGCGTTTTGTAAAAAACAGGGATGCAGTTTTGAAACAACAGAGTCCCCAGCCCCAATCTCAGTCTGTTCAACAGGTTGAAGCCACAACAACATTCAATGATGTAAGTGAGACTGATGTGTGTTGGGTAAATAGTTACTGTGGTGTGTGTGTTGTGTATTGTGTGTTGTGTATGGTGTGGTATGTGGTGTGTATGCATGTGTGGTATGTGGTGTGTATGTGTGGTGTGCTATAATAGGTTTCGACTACCACTGGTATTACCTACCCTTCACTGGATGAGCCTCCTCCAATGTACACCTTGACTGCCTCTTCTGGAGTTGGTGGGGGAGCAGTGGGTCAGCTGATAGACCTCGGCTTTGACCTGAACACGACAGCAACTCCTGCTACCACTACTGCCATGGCCCCTAGTAGTGACATCATGTCGCAGTTAGCAGAGTTGGGTATGTGCCTTCAGATGTGTGTGTGTGTTTTTGTGAGTGTTTGGTGGTGCTGTCATGTAGGCATATCCAGCCAGCCATTGCCAAGGAACGCAGACCCATTAGATGAATTTGACATGTTTGCTCAGAGCAGAACAGCATATAGCCTAACCAGGTATATTTGTGTGTGTGTGTGTGTGTGTGTGTGTGTATGTATTGGTTTGGCATGTGTGCATTCACTCCTGCAGTGGATCCACATACGCTGATAACCTGGTGCAACAGGATGCTTCTCTCACAGACGCCATGCGTGGTAACAAGGCACCTGAACAGACGTGAGTTGACCTGGCTGGCATGGTCACCAGTTGAGCAAGGGTTCTCCATAGGTTCGATAACCTCCAACAATGGCTAAAGGACACTCCAGCAGTGGTAAGTAGGGTCTTTGTACAATGTCCATTATGGTTGGGTCTACTACATAATGTGCCCCCCCTAGGGTGGCCCACCACCACCACCACCAGCAGCAGCCAACACAACAGCCCCTGCAGAGTCAGTCACCAGTGCAGGTATGCAAAGAGGGGAGGGGGGAGGGGGTTAAAGTGAGAGCTCCTTTAACGTGTCCGTCATCTGTGGGTGCAGAGTTTGATCAGTTCTTGGCTCAGCGTGCCCTCAAGGCTGAGGACACTGTTTCACCAGCACCAAGGCCCCGCCCTAAGATGCAGCAGAAAGCTGACGCAGACGAACTGTTCGCATTATAAGTGTAATCATTGCTGCTCTACCCCTTCGTTGTGTTGAGTGTGGTATTTTGCGTCTATGTAAACCCGATCCGTTGAGTAAAATTAATTTTTGTATTTGTCACGTGGTTTAGATAATGTATTACACTGCAGTGTTTGTGATTTGGTGGCTGTGTGGAAAGCTAGCTATAGCGCGTAGCGATGGTGGTGAGTCATGCAAAGGCAGACGTTGGTCTGTCGTCAGCTGCTCTTCCTAATCGTACAAGGACCACCCAGAGAGCCTCCACATGAACTGCTCGTCAACTTCACGCAAGATGGCAGGATTCCGTTGAAGCTTTACTATGTAGACGACTCAAACAGAGGAAAAGGTAGATGGCCTTAGTAGGGGGGACGGTAGGGTAAAGCATAACAAAGTGGTGCTTTATGGAACATGGCTGTTGGTAGGTACTCACTATAAGTATTCACGGGAGGACATAGAGAAGCTCATAAGTCAGGCGAAGTCGATTGTCCGCGACGCGCTTCGGAATCCCCTGCCCAACGCTCCTTCTGCCATCACCCGCGGCATGTGGATGTCGCAGCTTACAGACCTGTGGCTAATCCATGCACTGGATCACTACGGCGTCGAAAGGAAGAATATCGTGAGCATATTCCCGTGCTGCTATTTTGAGTCACACGTGACTACTACTCTCCAGGTAGTGTTTGGATCGACTTCACCGTGGTACGAAAGCTTAGGTACAAATTATTGCGATCATAATCGAGCGGTTAACGACACTGCTCCCACTTTTTTCAGTGTTGGCGATGGGCGCACGTGCAGTGACTGTGGTTGAGGTAGGCAAGCGACCCGCCCACAAACCCTACGCTTGTACACGTTCCACCATCATCAGTATAATCACCTCACCTATGACCACCCAGCCATCACTTGCACACTGGTGAACGACTTACTGTTGAGGCAGCAGTTCGATATTGCTCTCTCACTGTCAAGGTAATGCACCCAACACATCACTAAAAGACTGCTATTACAATGGTTTTCAAACATCAGTTTTGACCATGATGGCTTAGGTCGCTACGGAGATCCAATCAACCCAAATGCAGATATCCAAGCATTAAAAGTTGTTGCCCAAGTTCTGAAGTCAACAGGCTTACTATTCCTCACCGTTCCTATAGGTAAGCTGTCTCATTCACCCCACCTCTCTATGGTTCCTAACCACACCCCTCTTTGACTCCCAAGGGCCTGACCTTGTTGTGTGGAACTTGCATCGACGTTATGGCAAGGTGCGTCTGCCATTACTGCTAGAGGGATGGAAGCAGTTGGATGTCATTGGATGGAAAGAGGAGCTGGTTGCCATGGAATCGCCATACACAGTTACATACGAGCCCGTATTTGTTCTAACCAAAGATGGCTGAAGGAGTTAAGAACAAACTATTAGCACACAGTAATGGATATTATATGTGCAAGACATATTTTGCTATGATACTTCTATGTGGAGTGTGAGTCTAGATCTTCCCAGCGAAATTTCCGGTTTCCAATTGGGTGTCCCAGTTTTGGACCTAATACAGACGGTTAATAACCGCAAGAGCGAAACAGAATAGCACCGACTTACCCAGGCTGTGGGGCAAAGGCTTTTATACACCTTCTTGAAGTAGTCGCAAGGCTCGTAGTCCTCTCCTTTAGCTTTCCGACATTTGTGGAAGTCTACGTAGTTCTGCCAACAGTTCTTCGTCTGGTTTGTGTTGGGGAACCTGGGGTCAAAAGGCGCCGTTTCCACCTTTATTTGCACCTGGCCTTCTGCCATCTATCAACAGGTACAACACGACATCACTCGCCACAAATACAAAACAAAATTTTGTGTACTGACCCTCTTGAACAGGTTCACGCTTGAAAATTAGATATCACGTGATTCCATAAGAGGGACCCAATCTTTGTAACATACGGTATTATTGTTCTAATTATGTGCGTTACTCAACGCTAAGGCGAAAGAAAATATGAACCAACCGAACGAGTAAGTAGAACACGAAGATGTGTGTTTTTTAAAAAGAAAATACTCGTTTCAGGTACGGCTACTCTCACCAGCAAAGCAACCAGCAGCAATACGGCCAGACCCAGTACCCAGGAAAGTATAGCTGTTACCCTCCACAGCAAGCGGGTTATCAACAGCAGGAGTACTACTACTACCAGCAATGGCAGCAATCCCAGGCGCAGCAGCCACCAGAGCCAGCCCCTCCGTTGCCGCAAGACTCCCAGCCACCCATTGCCAATGACCCGACACCTCCTCACGATGCAAACACACTTCCAGTGGACCCGGCCAGTGATCCTGCACAGACAGGCGCCAACCCACAGCCCGAAGGCGCCCAAGCGTCCCAGGCGCCTTCCACGGGAGACACCAGCACGGCCCAGGTGACCAACGCCCAGCCATCATGGCCCCAGTGGGAGCCGGTCCCAGCAGCACAGGGACAACAGGCAAACTCCACCCAACCATGGGCACAGGCTGCCCAACCAGTCAACTGGTACCCTCAGTGGACTGTGTGGCCATGGCAGTACCCTGCTGCATGGGGGAACTGGCAGCAACAGCAGGGCTGGCAGGGGGCGTGGCAACAAGGGGGGCAGGGGGTATGGCAACAAGGGGGGCAGGAAGGGGGGCAGGGGGCGTGGCAACAAGGGGGACAGGAAGGGGGGCAGGGGGCGTGGCAACAAGGGGGACAAGGTGGGGTGCAGGGGACGTGGCAACAAGGGGGACAGGAAGTGGGGCAGGGGGCGTGGCAGCAAGGTGGATGGCAACAGGGGCAGACTGGGTACGGCTATCAGCAAGTAGAGCAGTCAGAGGTGCAGCCACACCAGAGCTCACAGCCACACGTACAGGAACAGACGTCGCAAGCAGCCGAACAGCAGGGTACCACCACACACCAGCTGACCCAACAGCAGGGCACGTTCCAAGGTACCACCACACACCAGCTAGCCCAACAGGGTGGGGGGAAGGAGGAAGGGCACCTCCCACCGCCGGCACAAGAGTACGCCTACTACCAATGGGGTGGGCACCAGGAGGCACAGCAGTCTGGTGAGCAGGGTCAACGCAACCAAGTTGCCCAGCAAAGCCATCAGACGGCACCGCCACCCTCTGCCTCCTCCTCACCGCACACCTTTGTGGGCAGCGGTGGGTGGAGCTTGAAGGGCAACAAGCGTGGACTACTGCCTGTACCCCCGGCCAAACAGACTGAGGAGGTGGAGCAAGGGAAGAAGAAGAGTCGCTGGGATGCACCTAAAGGTGGGGATAGTGGGAGGGTGGTGTGTGTTAAGGGAGGGTAGTGTGTGTTAAGGGAGGGTAGTGTGTGTTAAGGGAAGGGTAGTGTGTGTTAAGGGAGGGTAGTGTGTGTTAAGGGAGGGGTAGTGTGTGTTAAGGGAGGGTAGTGTGTGTTAAGGGAAGGGTAGTGTGTTAAGGGAGGGGTAGTGTGTGTAAGGGGTAGTGTGTGTTAAGGGAGGGTTAGTTTGCTGTGTTGATATAGAAATGTGTTTTCTCCTGCTCAGGTACTGCCCAGACCGTATCGAACCACCCCCTTACACAGGCCGTGGGAGGTGGGGATAGCACTGCTACCACCACATCCATGGCTCCTCGTGTCCTCGCAAACCACAATAAGCCCGCTAACCACAATAAGCCTGCTAATTCACTCGCACCCAGTTTGAAGATTGGTGGGAAACAGGTTCAGAAGTTGCATGTGCCTTTGCATCAGGGCAAAGGCCAAACTGGTGGTGATGAGGAGAAGCAGTGAGTTTGTATTTGGCATGGTGGCATGGCAACAGCTCACCTCCCTTATTTCATCATGGTTGCTATAGAAATGCGGGCGTTGATCCTGACTATTGGCCTCCAGCCCTCAAGTATGTGGACCATGCTGTTCCCCCCCCACCCCAAGGGTCCTTTCCTGTAGTGTTATGTTTGATCCTTACTGTTGTGTCATAAGGGTTACCATGTTATGCCTCTGTTGCATGCTACATGACCTCATGCTATCATTACTATGTACTGGCATTATGTGTGTACTGTGTATTGTTGAGATGTGTATGTATTTGCATAATGTATTGTGGAGATACGTATGTGTGCATTGTGGAGATGTGTATGTGTGTATTGTGGAGATACGTATGTGTGCATTGTGGAGATGTGTATGTGTGTATTGTGGAGATACGTATGTGTGCATTGTGGAGATGTGTATGTGTGTATTGTGGAGATGTGTATGTGCATTGTGGAGATACGTATGTGTGTATTGTGGAGATACGTATGTGTGCATTGTGAAGATGTGTATGTGTGTATTGTGGAGATGTGTATGTTTGTATGTGCATTGTGGAGATGTGTATGTGCATTGTGGAGATGTGTATGTGTGTATGTGCATAACGTATTGTGTTGCTCATTTTAGATATAACCTCTGCATTCATATTTGTATTTCTTATCTCTTGGCACAGGTCCTACATTCATCGTGCGTTCGGCGCCTGTAACACGACCCAAGACAGAGACAAGGTTGAACAGTTCCTTAGAGTCGAGCTGAACGCCATCTTTGCAGAAGGCAAACAGTGGCTCATCAATTGGAATAGCTATCCTCTGCCAAGGTCAGTATTCTGGTACGTCAGCGTGTAATTACACCCCCCCCCCCCCCCCCCCCCCCCGGCTCCCTCGGCAGTGATAGCGCCTTCAGTTCAAGGGGTCAGAAGTCTCGTTGGGACACGCCTTCACCACCAGAGGAACCAAAAACATTAAACCAACACCAGTTCACTGGTAATGAAGAGGAGATGGAGGAGGAAGAGGAGGAGGAGGATGTGGATGCTGAAAGGGTGGGGAAATGGTTTAAGAAACGCAAGAAGAAGAAAGGCAAAAACAACAGGTGTGTTGGAGAGGGGTCTGGAGATAGGGGGTGTGGTGTTCCTCCCTGGGGAAGAGGAGGTGTGGTGTTCCTCCCCGGGGAAGAGGAGGTGTGGTATTCCTCCCAGGGGAAGAGGGTGTGTGGTGTTCCTGTATGGTGGTCAGTTTTCTGCTTTCTTTAGGTTCTTCATTGGCTCACAGCCAGATCTCCAGTTCACATCAATGGAGGAAGACCAACAGAAGATCAGTCTCCGTGCGCAGAGGTTCAATGACAAGAAGTGCAAACCTAAGCTTTCTATAGACCAGCTAATCAAAGCGACGACTGTGAGCTACATGTAGTGGCCATTGTCATGTGACAGAATCAAACTTTGTTGTAACCCAGGTAACCTGCAATGGGGCAGATGGAGACTTGCTTGAGTTTACGACGGAGGGGACTTCAGAAGCTCTGGAGAAACAGTACCTCCGTCTGACCTCAGTGAGTGTGTGATATGCCCATCACCCAATATGCATTGCACTATAGAAGTGTACAACAGACCCACATGTTTTGGATATGATAATGGTACTGTAAAATGCTTGAACTGTTTTAGGCTATATGTGAAGTAAAAAACTTGTGTCACACTGTTTCAGTCTTGATCAGTAACTGTGGTTTATATTCGAGCTTTACAGTCCCCTGATCTCAGTACTGTGTATGTCATCTGCAGTCCCCTGATCTCAGTACTGTGTATGTCCTCTACAGGCCCCTGATCCCAGTACTGTGTATGTCCTCTACAATCCCCTGATCTCAGTACTGTGTATGTCATCTACAGGCCCCTGATCTCAGTACTGTGTATGTCCTCTACAGTCCCTTGATCTCAGTACTGTGTATGTCCTCTACAGGCCCTTGATCTCAGTACTGTGTATGTCCTCTACAGGCCCCTGATCTCAGTACTGTGTATGTCCTCTACAGTCCCTTGATCTCAGTACTGTGTATGTCCTCTACAATCCCCTGATCCCAGTACTGTGTATGTCCTCAGCAGTCCCCTGATCTCAGTACTGTGTATGTCCTCTACAATCCCCTGATCTCAGTACTGTGTATGTCCTCTACAGGCCCCTGATCTCAGTACTGTGTATGTCCTCTACAGTCCCTTGATCTCAGTACTGTGTATGTCCTCTACAATCCCCTGATCTCAGTACTGTGTATGTCCTCTACAGGCCCCTGATTCCAGTACTGTTCGTCCTGAACGTGTTCTGAAGCTTTCTCTGGCCCATATTTTGAAGAAAGGAGCCAGCATGAAAGACTACAAGTACACCTGTGAACAGCTCAAGTCAATACGGCAAGACCTGACGGTAAGATAACTGTGTGTGTGTGTGTGTGTGTGTGTGTGTGTGTGTGTGTGTGTGTGTGTGTGTGTGTGTGTGTGTGTGTGTGTGTGTGTGTGTGTGTGTGTGTGTGTGTGTGTGTGTGTGTGTGTGTGTGTGTGTGTGTGTGTGTGTGTGTGTGTGTGTGTCACTGTGTATGTATTTGTGTGATGTGTGTGTTGTGTGATTTGACTTACCAACTATTGCAGGTGCAAGGGATAAGGAATGGACTGACAGTGGAAGTTTATGAAACACATGCTAGGATGGCCCTTGAAAATGTGTGTAGGGCTGTGTGAGTGTGTGAGGTGGTACACTATGTGTGTTCCTCTAGGAAAGGGTGGGAATATGATGCACTATGTGTGTTTCTTTAGAGGAGGGGGAACACTATGTTTCTGTAGAGGGTGGAGGAACACTGTAGAGGGTGGGGGAACACTGTAGAGGGTGGGGGAACACTGTAGAGGGTGGAGGAACACTGTGGAGGGTGGGGGAACACTGTAGAGGGTGGGGAACACTGTAGAGGGTGGGGGAACACTGTGTAGAGGGTGGGGGAACACTGTAGAGGGTGGAGGAACACTGTGGAGGGTGGGGGAACACTGTAGAGGGTGGGGAACACTGTAGAGGGTGGGGGAACACTGTAGAGGGTGGGGGAACACTGTGTAGAGGGTGGGGGAACACTGTAGAGGGTGGAGGAACACTGTGGAGGGTGGGGGAACACTCTAGAGGGTGGGGGAACACTGTAGAGAGTGGGGGAACACTGTAGAGGGTGGGGGAACACTGTAGAGGGTGGGGGAACACTGTAGAGGGTGGGGGAACACTGTAGAGGGTGGGGGAACACTGTGTAGAGGGTGGGGGAACACTGTGTAAAGGGGGTGTGTAGAGGGTGGGGGAACACTATAGAGGGTGGGGGGTGATACACTGTGTTCTCACCAACAGGGTGATCGTGATGAGTTCAACCAGTGTCAGACCCAGCTGAAGGCGTTATATTCTGAAGGCATTCCTGGACAGCAAGCAGAGTTTCTGGCATACAGAATGTTCTATCTAATGCTCACCGATAACACAGCTGGTAAGAGTGCATTGTCTCCAAAATGGAATGTTACTGTCTGTACTCCTCCCCAGACCTTTCATCCCTCCTAGGCGAACTAACCCCATCCCTTCGGTCCAATCTTTGTATCAGCCATGCTCTTAAGCTACAGCTAGCTTGGCTGTTAGGCGATTACCATAACTTCTTCAAACTGTACAGGACCGCACCAAACATGGGAAAGTCGCTTTTGAACTTGTTTGTCGAACGTGAACGAAAGGCAGCTCTAAAGACAATAGTCAGAGCGTATGTTTGCTTTAGTGGGTTGGCGGGTCTGGGGAAGAGGGTTGGTATTCAGTAATAGTGCTTGTAGAGTTGTAGTTGTCTGAGGGTGTGGCCTCCTGAGATGGAGCTTCCTGCTGGGTGTGGCCTGAGGGGTGGAGCTACCTGTGAAGAAGTACTGGCGTGCTGTGGAGAACTACAATGCTGGATCTTAGGACTTGGATCTCTCTGAATGGCTTCGTCTACAAGGTGTCAATGAAGCAAAATTGCAGAACTTTTACAGACTGCCTATCACGGTTCGGCCCTTCTTGGTCACAGTAATTGTCCTGTAAGCTCTTCAGCCTTTGGCCACTTTCCAAGGGTCCACTTATCTATGCATTTGCATCAATCTCACTAGCCTGTTCTTGCCCCAGTTTTTTTTCTTACTCTCCTTCCTCAGTAAGGTGTGTTCTGCTGTTACTGCTTTCTCTCTCCAATCTGATCTGGAATGTGGTACTCATCATGTTGCCATGGTACCCATTTGTAAGTGTTGCCACACCTCCTTTACGTCATCCTTTGATGTGAACCCATCTTTAAGCAACCAAAACACATGGCAAGTCACGTTACTTACCCATGTGACCAAGCGTGTGACCCTGTGACCAAAAGTGTGACCAGTCACATGATTCCACCGCATGTGTGTGAACATTCATTTATTGCAACCTTCTGGAATGGAGACCTCTTTCTCTCTACCTGCTCATTCTTCCTGATGTCACGAATGTTGGCATGACAACCAGCACTGTTATTGCAAGGGGGGCACCATCACTAATGCAATGATTATTTTAATTTGTGTAGTTTATTAATTAATAATTATCTGTAAAAAGAAAAACCTTATAGAGATAGTTGTGATCATAATATACTCTGCTTATTCCTTAGGTACCGGCCATCACTTGAGGTGATGTTTGTTTCGACGGAGTTAGGGTTTGATACTGAGGAGGATTGCCTGTGTTTTCTGAGGAGCTCAGCAGCTGTTCTGACAGATGATTCTGCGTCTGTAGACTGTAAGCTGACCAGTTCAAAGATGTAATGTCGGTTCTTTTATTTGAAATGTGCTGGAGTATTATTATTGTTTTGATGATACAGCGAAGTCCCGGGTATGGGAAACGTATGTCACTATGCGAGGATAGAAAGTCCCAGATGTATGGACACTCATAAGCGCTATGGGCGTCTCGTATAGCTAGTGTATCTTATTGATGCAAATGCCGTCGTCCCCAGAACATTTTTAAGTGGCATACATGTATTGCATGCATGAAGTCACGTTTGCTTCGATTACAGGTCTGGGAACGAGGCAACTGCGGGCTGTTATTTTAAAAAACCAGAGTAACATATTATTTCTGGGCAGTGAATAAGCAAAGGGGCTGCGTCATATTATGAGCACAAGGATTTAAAACAATTCGTAGACTGGCACCTTTTTGTAAGAAGTGATATTTGCAACTCTCGTTACGTCCTCAGTTTCCCGTTTGCCTTATATAATACATGTATGACGTTCCCAGCCCCGTCCCCAGCCCAGTTGATGTTATGTACGCTAGCAATGGACTCACAACGCGGTATTCTGATATAGGTCCAGTCTCGTACCCAGGTTCCCAACAGCATTACATCACCGCTACATGATTACATCACCGCTACACTTTCACGTATAATCTGTTGGGAATCTGGGCCTGGGTACGAGACTACAGATGGTCTGTCGATGTGACGTAATGGAGCCAATAACGCTGACGTTCTCTAATACTCCGCGATCACAACTTAATATTAACATAAATAATAGAGTGCTCATGACTTAATTAAATATGCATCATGCATACAATACGTACATCAAAACCTACATTATCTACAGAGTTTTTTTTTTCCATGTTAAATACATTATATAATAAAATAAGAAAACAATAAATGAATAATAAAATTAATGAAGTATCAAGTTGAAAGGGTTTTATACAGCCGAGAGATTGACCTTGCTGTCTGAAATTGCAAGGTCAATTGATGATGTATCGAAGAGATGTCGTGGCCTGTGGTAAGAAGAGCGCGAACCACGGAGGCACATGCTAGCTGACCTAAGTAGGGAGAAGCTCGCTTTGCAGCGAAGCCAGAATAGTGTTTTACTGTACGGTTGTTCCTGCTTATCCGCGATCAATGAAGCAAGTCTCTTGAAAACTACTGTAGCAGTAGATCCCAATCCACCTGTGGTTGAGAAAACTAATGGCGAAAAGGAACCAAACTCAATTTCCCGAATGCGTTGTTCATATGCACGTTTCTTTTCCAGTTCAGCACGGCGGTAGCACTGTGGTAAAGGGACTTTGCTTAAAGTAGCACAAAAAGGATTGAAAACCCTAACATCAATTGTCTATTATGCCCCCAAAAATTCTCAGCAACGATGTCAAGACGAGCATCATCAGATGAGATAGATGTTTTTTGTGTTAGATATAATTCGCCTGAAAGCTATCTACAGAGTTATAGTGACGAATTGTCACCTTCTACCCCGTAAGAGGAGGGCCCGAGCATTGGCCCGCACAAGGGTCATATTCAGGCGGCCATCAGTACAGGCAGGATACCACCTTGTACTTGGGGGTGTTGGTCCTTGTGGCAAGGTGTGATGCAAGCATGAACTACTCATCAACATGGCGGACGCAATTTCGTCACGAAACTGAGAACAGAAATTCCGAAGATATTGCGCATATGCAGTGGATTTTATGTGTTATTCTCTAGTAGTCTCTCTGTAAAAGCACAGAAAAATCCACATGTAGTGGTTCTGTTCAAGTTTGATTTTTTAAAATTCTCTCTGCGGAAGCGTTTGTAATTGGCTGCACCAATTATTGTACCGTAACGTATAGGTGCTATCCATTATTTGAACTGTGGGACAACAGATAACGTCCTATGGCCGTCTCCACAGTGCTTGTAGCTACTGCTACTGCAGGTAGGAAAGCAGCGTATACGTAAGTGAGCATGAAAGAAAAAAATAAATAATTTAATTAACTCCTCAGTGAGGCAGGATTGGGTCACTGCGAAGTTACATAGTGCCTCGCCTTTATTGCAGATAATGCGATGAATTCGTTGCGTTCGACCTTTGCGACATCGGCGTACGACATTACCTCCACGTCCCAGGCGACATCGAGTACAACAGTTAGTTCGACCCCCACCCTAAGCACCTCCACCCCCGGTCTCACCACACCACCATTGGAGGTAAATATCTCACTGGCGTTCGCTTCTTGCGTTGACCTGACCTTATGACCTGACCTTATGCGCCTGACGCAAAGAATATAATTATCGCAGTCATTGCAAGCGGCATACCCTCGATCGCTATGGTGATCGCAACTATAATAGTCGCCATTGGTGTCATCACATGGAAGAAGAGGCGCATGTACGACCTTACTGTGCAACGACGAAAATCCGAGATAGAGATGCAGGCGTTCACTAACGCAATGTACGGGAAGATGGAGGGGACAAGTGAGTTCTTGGATATGGTGGTAATATCATCATCACTATGTACTTGGATATGGTGGTAATATCATCATCACTATGTACTTGGATATGGTGGTAATATCATCATCACTATGTACTTGGATATGGTGGTAATATCATCATCACTATGTACTTGGATATGGTGGTAATATCATCATCACTATGTACTTGGATATGGTGGTAATATCATCATCACAATGTACTTGTTTTCTACAGCCAACTCCAAAGCGGCCATTGCTTCGGTTCATTTTGAAACTGAGATTAATGAAAGCAAGGTATTGGTACCACGTCCCTGCATGCCTTGTACTGAGAGATGGTACAGTTACCAATAGCTGGAAGCTGCTGGTATATGTTAGAGGTCATGAGCGTTGTTTTCGGCTTCAGCTTGAAGTAGCCTGGTTTATTTCTTTCCCTCTAGTTCAGTGACTATGCTACACCTAATGAGATCAGAGGTACAGCAGGCCTGCCTAAGGTATTGTATCTCAGACATGTCCTGACCACAACGCTAATCTGCTAACACTCCATCTGCAGAGCACTCCCATAAGCATTCCCGCCTCTTCCAAAAAGCTGGTTAGTTACATCTTTGTGTCAGTCATCCCCTGATCATCCCATGATGGTACCTCCTCCCCAGAGCTCACAGTATTCTGAGCTTGAAGAAGCCATACGCAAAGCACCTATTGTAAGACCCATGTGACCAGTACCTAGCCCCTCCCTCTCATGTGACCAGTACCTAGCCCCTCCCTCTCATGTGACCAGTACCTAGCCCCTCCCTCTCATGTGACCAGTACCTAGCCCCTTCCTCTCATGTGACCAGTACCTAGCCCCTCCCCTCATGTGACGGTATCCAGCCCCTCCCATATCTCCCCCTCCTTTCTCCTCCACTTCTCTCTGTAGCCTTATAACAATGTACAAGGCACATTAGTTATGCCACCCATACCAAACCCAAATCACCATTCACTCACCCACCCACACACACACCCCACCCCCACACATACATCCACATATCCACCAGTGCCTTGATGATCAAAACTATACGGAGGTTCATCAACCTATGGGCTCAGTGAGGTCCCCAGGCCATCAACATATGGGCTCAGTGAGGTCCCCAAGCCATCAACATATGGGCTCAGTGAGGTCCCCAGGCCATCAACCTATGGGCTCAGTGAGGTCCCCAGGCCATCAACCTATGGGCTCAGTGAGGTCTCCAGGCCATCAACCTACGGGCTCAGTGAGGTCCCCAGGCCATCAACCTGTCAGCAATACGAAACATCAATCTAGCCATGTTGGGTCCCCAGACCTTCAAGCTGCCACTGATGTGAGCCTTGTACTCATGGACATTGACTTTTAACCTTTTTACATCCCCAGATGTCCTCTGACAAGATGGGGGTCCTAGGTCCCCAAGAGACAGAATACCTGGAGCCTCCCCCTGATGAAACACAGCTCTATGCTCAATTCACTAGCATGCATTTGGAGGTGCTAGCCAGAGATACAGTGCAGTATGTTTGTGCGTGTGCGTGTGTATGTGTGTGTATGTGTGCGTATGTGTGCGTATGTGTGCGTATGTGTGTATGTGTGTGTGTGTGTGTGTGTGTGTGTGTGTGTGTGTGTTGTGTGTGTGCATGCACACTTGTATCATGGAGAAATGGGAATTAACCAGATTCCATTCGGTAATGTTCCATGCTTGGTTGGGGGGTGCTTGCTTAATGGTGTGGATAATGATGGCCATACTTTGGTTGTCTCCCACACGTCACACCTCTGCACAGAGTGGTAAGTCATCTTGGTTCTGGTCACTTTGGCACAGTGGATAAGGGGGTGTGGCAGTCCTGCAACGGTCCTAAGGAAGTGGCCATTAAAACGCTTAACCCTGGGATGGCTGGCGATGACAGGGTCAAGTTCCTACAGGAGGCGGCCATCATGGGACAGTTCTCCCATCCCAACGTTGTCAAGCTGTATGGAATCATAACAGATGGAGAACCTGTGAGAGTATTGTGGGTGTGGCCAAACTAAGAGCATTATGGGTGTGGCTGAATCTGGGAGAGCATTGTGGGTGTAGCAGAACCACAGCTAGGGGGTTCACATAGTGACCATAGCTAGGGGGTCCACACAGTGACCACAGCTAGGGGGTCCACATAGTGACCACAGCTAGGGGGTCTACACAGTGACCACAGCGAGGGGGTCCACACAGTGACCACAGCTAGGGGGTCCACACAGTGATCACAGCTAGGGGGTCCACACAGTGACCATAGCTAGGGGGTACACACAGTGACCACAGCTAGGGGGTCCACACAATGACCACAGCTAGGGGGTCCACATAGTGACCATAGCTAGGGGTCTACACAGTGACCACAGCTAGGGGGTCCACACAGTGATCACAGCTAGGGGGTCCACACAGTGATCACAGCTAGGGGGTCCACATAGTGACCACAGCTAGGGGGTCAACATAGTGACCACAGCTAGGGGATCAACATAGTGACCACAGCTAGGGGGTGCACACAGAGACCATAGCTAAGGGGTCCACACAGTGACCACATCTAGGGGGTCTACACAGTGACCACAGCTAGGGGGTCCACATAGTGACCACAGCTAGGGGGTCTACACAGTGACCACAGCTAGGGGGTCTACACAGTGACCACAGCTAGGGGTCCACAAAGTGACCACAGCTGGGGTCTACACAGTGACCACAGCTAGGGGGTCCACATAGTGACCACAGCTAGGGGGTCTACACAGTGACCACAGCTAGGGGGTCCACACAGTGACCACAGCTAGGGGGTCTACACAGTGACCACAGCTAGGGGGTCTACACAGTGACCACAGCTAGGGGGTCTACATAGTGACCACAGCTAGGGGGTCCACACAGTGACCACAGCTAGGGGGTTTACACAGTGACCACAGCTAGGGGGTCCACACAGTGACCACAGCTAGGGGGTCCACACAGTGACCACAGCTAGGGGTCCACACAGTGACCACAGCTAGGGGGTCCACACAGTGACCACAGCTAGGGGTCACACAGTGACCACAGCTAGGGGTCCACACAGTGACCACAGCTAGGGGGTCCGCACAGTGACCACAGCTAGCTAGGGAGATTCAGCATGGCCTGAAATAACTGTTCAATTTGTGTAGAAAATGATGGTATTGGAACTCCTGAACAAGGGTGATCTTAAACAGTACATTGCAACACTGAGACCAAAGTATGAGAAGTAAACTTGTCTTTAGTATCTATTGCCATGTACTTCACATTCCTCCCTCTCCCTCCCTCCCTCCTCCCCCTCCCTCCCTCCCCCTCCCTCCCCCCTCCCTCCCTCCCTCTCTCCCTTCCTCCTTTCTTCCCTCCTTCCCTCCCTCCCTCCCTCCCGCTCTCCCTCACAGTTCCACAGATGACCTATCCAGTCACCTACCATCCAAGTTGATCACAGCCTGTGGACAGATAACTTCAGGGATGTGTTACCTTGCCAACAAAGGTTTTGTACACAGAGACCTAGCTGCCAGGAATATCCTGGTGTCTGCTGATGACCAATGCAAGGTAATGGCTACCTCTGATGGTAACAGTTTTCCCTAATTGTAAAAAGGACAGATTGCTGACTTTGGCATGTCACGAGACCTGGCCAATGAAAACTATTACATCTCACATGGAGGAAAGATCCCTGTGAAGTGGACTGCACCAGAGGTATGATGGGAGTTCATGCTGTTCAACTGAAACCTTGTGCCTTCTTTTATTCTCCCTCTTCCCTCCCTCCCTCCTTCCCTTCCCTCCCTCCTTCCCCCTCTCTCCCTCCTTCCCCCTCTCTTCCTCCTTCCCTCACTCCTTCAACCCTCCCTCCCTCTCCCTTCCCCTCCCTCCCCCTCCCTTCCCCTCCTTCCCCTTCCTTCCCCTCCTTCCCTCCCCCTCCCTCCCTCCCTCCCTCCCTTGCTCTCCCTTCCCCTCCTTCCCTCACCCCCTTCTCTCTTCCCTCCCTCTCCCTTCCCCAGGCCATCTATTACAAGAAGTACTCCACAGCCAGTGATGTGTGGAGCTTTGGGTGTGTGATGTACGAGATATGGTCGCTGGGATGCAAACCTTTTGAAACCTATAGCACATCTGATGCAAGTTTCTAATTCAAATATTCATATAACACACACCCACACATGCATACACACACACACACAACACACACACACACACACACACACACACACACACACACACACACACACACACACACACACCAGACAATGCGACTAGTGGACAGTGGTTATCGCCTACCCCCTCCTCCTGGCTGCCCCAGGGGTGTGTATGAACTTATGATCCAGTGCTGGTCAGTTTGCTCTGTTGGAATAAGAGGAGTGGGGATGGAGGGTATGGAAGGGTGTGGGTGGGGATGGAGGTATGGAAGGGTGTGGGTGGGGAGGGAGGGTATGGAAGGGTGTAGGGAGGGAGGGTGTGAAAGGTGCAGGGAGGGTGTGAAAGGGTGTGGGTGGGGAGGGAGGGTATGGAAGGGTATGGGGAGGGAGGGTGTGAAAGGGTGTGGGGAGGAAGAGTATGGAAGGGTGTGGGTGGGGAGGGATGATATGGAAGGGTATGGGGAGGGAGGGTGTGAAAGGCTGTGGGGAGGTGGAAGATTGCATATCTCCACCTACCTAGGAACTCCTCCAGTGCAAATAGGCCTGCCTTTATCACTCTCTGCCGTTCACTGACACTCACAAAAGACCTTTTATTGAGTTGGTCATCAGTGGACAGAGACACCTACCCCCAGGCCACACTGCTAGGAGCTCCCCTTGAATTTGGACAGGACCTCTACCTAGACTTACAGAGGAAGTACTGCCATTTTAGGAACAGCTTTGTATGACAGTAATGTGGCTGAGAACACAAATAGTAATCATTTGTTGGGTATGAGTCTTTGTTTATAGTATCCTCATAATATCCTGCATATAATACCTATGCACTCTCTCCACACCTTCAGAGAAATTTTCAGGCATAAAGTTTACTCGGGAATGTGCTTAAGAGGAGGTGTGGAGGAAGTGTGCTTAAGAGGAGGTGTGGAGGGAATGTGCTTAAGAGGAGGTGTGGAGGGAGTGTGCTTAAGAGGAGGTGTGGAGGAAGCATGCTTAAGAGGAGGTGTGGAGGGAGCGTGCTTAAGAGGAGGTGTGGAGGGAATGTGCTTAAGAGGAGTGTGAAGGAAGCGTGCTTAAGAGGAGGTGTGGAGAGCACTGATGCATTCTCTTTCAGCATGGTGGCTTGATTCGTTCATACATAGGTATGGCTTATGGTGTGGTGTGGGTATGGGCCACAGTATGGAGCCATGGTGTGGTGTGGGTATGGGCCACAGTATGGAGCCATGGTGTGGTGTGGGTATGGGCCACAGTATGGAGCCATGGTGTGGTGTGGGTATGGACCACAGTATGGAGCCATGGTGTGGTGTGGGTATGGACCACAGTATGGAGCCATGGTGTGGTGTGGGTATGGGCCACAGTATGGAGCCATGGTGTGGTGTGGGTATGGACCACAGTATGGAGCCATGGTGTGGTGTGGGTATGGGCCACAGTATGGAGCCATGGTGTGGTGTGGGTATGGGCCACAGTATGGAGCCATGGTGTGGTGTGGGTTTGATCTGTGCTGATCATATGAGGAACAACAAAGTACAAGTGAGCTGACAGCTGCTCCTTTGGTGAGGTTACAGTAATGGAGAAAGCCATCTAAGTCACTTTCTGGGTTGGGAAAGTCACTTCCAGCCCACAGCTCAGATGTGTTGAGCATGGTGTCATGGTGTCCTGACCGAAAGGATGGAATTAATAATGATGGAATATATAGTAAATGTAAATAAAAAAAACAATATGAGCCCACTACCTCTTGTATCTCTAATTACATGGGAATCAGCTGTTATGGTATTGCAAGTTAGCAGTGGATTATCGAGACAGTCCCTGGGACAAACATCTTTCTACTTCTCTGTATCACGCAAAGTATGGAATTGACCCTTGTTGCTTAGTCCAAGGGTGACAAACAAGGCACCATCATTACCAGGATGTTGAGCACGCAAGACAATAGAAGAGGACATTACGCTGCCAGCAAGTTTATTAGTCAGCTGCTCAACCTGACTATGTTACATTGTCCTGTGTGTGTTATTGTGGAGAGGGATAAGACCAGAAAAGGAAAATACAGTTATGTCGCTTGTACTGGCTTGTTATTTAATTTTAATTTTTGTTGTGGTGATGTTAACATTGCTATCAGATCCAAGACTGAGTCTAAAATGCTGGCCAGAATGAAAGTTACAGTCCTATTCAGCCAATCACAGGGTATGTGGTAGGTCCTTGCTTCTGATTTATTGTGACATCATTCCCCAGAACACACTGCATCTTTATTGAATGTAATAGTTGCCATGGAGATTCAAAGAGGCCAAGGGATAGTAATATCGGCAAATATTGTGGAAGCAAGCAGTCATGCGAGTCTAAATGGGAACACTAAAGGTTTTGTTATGACTGTAATTTATCCCATCAGGTTTTGAAGTTATTAATGAAGATCCCGAAATTGTCTTACGTGTCTGCACTCAATGTTTGTGTCCGCTACAACACACTGGCAGACATTGTTCAAAGGTAAGTTGTTCCTGTCCCTTTGTCACTGTGACCATAACGCTGTATGCAGTTCACCCCAGGAACTTATAGAGAAAGTCCCCTCCTTGACCCCAAGTGCTGCAAAAGCAATTCATACATTTTTTAACCACAGATTTAATTGAGGCCTTGTCTGCTGCTAATGTTTATGTCATGTCCATTTCATAGAAGCAACTGTCCCTATATGTACAGTGGTGCTGTAGCGTTTATGTTGTTACTGAGGGAAGGAGGCTGGGTGTGCATCCACCTGTGAGTATGGACAGCAGACCACATATATGCTAACATCAGTAACTACAGCCTTTGCTCTGAGAGATTGCCTTTTTTTAAGTGTG